>JBBBDQ010001529.1:2965000-3047500 GCA_037127315.1 Ascarosepion bandense | reverse complement strand
GTAAATAAATTTATTTTGTACAATTTACTTTTTCGTCTATGAATAAAAGCAGTTCATTTTATGTTTAGTTTATATTTATTTAATGCCTCATAACTTTTGTAGGTTTTATTTTTCGTATCAGGATGCGCTCATTTCTGTATATCTCTTTGTATGGAGCCCATGTGAAGGCGTCATCTTGCATTAGCGTCCTGAATGACGGTAGAATCTACTTCTAAAATTTCACTGCCAAATAAAAACAATTCTTAGTAAAAATGAAACAAATTGATTTTGGGGGCTAAGTGAATCATTTTCTTTTCTTACTACTGTAGATATTTACTTTGCAATACTCAGTTGGTTATTAAACGACAAGACAATGGTAAGATTTCACTTGGAAATTTTTCCTTCGCAATCTTACCGACAATGTATATACGTCAGGTACCCGGGTAAAATAATACGCTTCATTTGGACAAGCAATATATTTTTGGCTTTAGAAAATATTCTGATCGGCTATAATTCATGCCAAAATTTCCTGCTATCAGTAATGATGGAGAGGTATGTCTTAAGCTCATAATACCCAGATGAGAAGCTAACTTATTTTTAATGTTTTAGGGGAGATATTAAGGGTTTCTTAATGATACCACCAAAATGTTTCTAATGGCCATGCATTGACCCCCTTGAGAAGAATGTACGTCATTCTTCCTAATCTCGCTTGTTCTCACGTTCATTAAAATGAGATCTTCACTGTTATTTTATGATGTGTGGTTGGTTCAGAAAAAAAGAAAACAAAAATGTATTCAGTAAAAACTAACGTTTACAACATGTACCCAAGAGAAATGATTTTCTACGCGCCGCTTAGATGTGGCATAATGGCGAAAGTATGGGTTACCCAGTGAGGATCAAACTCGCTCATCAGTAGTGACCATTACACCACGTCGAGGTGCCCTACATGTACCCAAAGGAGATTGGAGAAGATATTAACTAAAAATGCCGTGTAAAAAGCCACCTCAGTTTAGTCTGAAACATTTGTACGAAAATATTTCCTATAACAATTCTAGAAAACATTGAGATCTGTTTGTACAATTCTGCTTCAGTGCATATTTCCTTAATATTATATTAATCAACCTGTAGACGGCAAAACTGCATTAAAAATATTTTAATTTTAAAAAAGATAGCCTGCAATTTCTAAGCAGTAATAAAAATAAATGGGCTTTAAGAAAAAAGTTTAATTGCATTGTTAGGTTAAACTTCAAGAGAAATTTCGCCGCCATTTTGATTTTTTCATATGGTTGATGTGCAAATGTTTTTTCAATATGGCCGACGTTTTCCTACTTTATGCATCAGTCAAATTGAAATTTCATTTAATATTTGTGAGTTCTGATGGGATTTTTGTTTGTTTTGTGGTGGCGGTGGATAGTATCAGGAAAACGCAAGCCTGTTCCAAAGATTTCACAGTTTGATGTTGAATATTGTTGAATTTTTGTTGGCTTCTTCATATTTTTATTTGCTGTTGCAATACATGCGTTTGGTCAATCCATAATTCAGTGGAATCAATCTGATTTCTTTGGCGGCACTGGGTCGTGATGGCGGGCGGAAATATTGATTTCGCATTAAACTTTCTGCAACTGTGAACATCAGTCAAAAATTGTGAATCTTCCTTTCTTTATTTTTTTATTTTTATTTTTATTTTATTTTATTTTTTATTTTTTGTAATTAAATCACTGCATCCTCTCTTGCCTGAAAATGATAACTGCATCCAGTAAGAAATAAAGGCAGTGATATACATGAACACGCCTGCGTCTGATTATCAAATATATAACCATCTCAATCTATTCATATCTATCTATCTATCTATCTATCTATCTATCTATCTATCTATCTCAGTCTGTTCATTATCTATCTATCTATCTATCTATCTATCTATCTATCTATCTCAGTCTGTTCATTATCTATCTATCTATCTATCTATCTATCTATCTATCTATCTCAGTCTGTTCATTATCTATCTATCTATCTATCTATCTATCTATCTATCTATCTATCTAGTCTGTTCATCTATCTATCTATCTATCTATCTATCTATCTATCTATCTATCTATCGATCTATCTATCTCAGTCTGTTCATTATCTATCTATCTATCTATCTATCTATCTCAGTCTGTTCATTATCTATCTATCTATCTATCTATCTATCTATCTATCTATCTATCTATCTCATTCTGTTCACATCTATCTATCTATCTATCTATCTATCTATCTATCTATCTATCTCAGTCTGTTCATTATCTATCTATCTATCTATCTATCTATCTATCTATCTATCTATCTATCGTCTGTTCATTATCTATCTATCTATCTATCTATCTATCTATCTATCTATTCTCATTCGTTCATCTATCTATCTATCTATCTATCTATCTATCTATCTATCTATCTATCTATCTATCTATCTATCTCAGTCTGTTCATTATCTATCTATCTATCTATCTATCTATCTATCTATCTATCTATCTATCTATCTGTTCTTGTTCTTATCTATCTATCTATCTATCTATCTATCTATCTATACAGTACTGTGCAAAAGTATTAGGACAAGAACTATTTTATCTTTTATGAGGCTTAATGACAGAAAACAATTTAATTAAAGTGATTTTATTTGATTTACTCAACAAATGCTTTAACGAGAGAAAATACTTGTTACCAAACAAATTTAATATTTAGTATAATAGCCTTTTGCTTTGATCACAGCCTTCATTCTGTCAGGCATTGACATCACAAGATTCTTCAACGTCTCTAATGGTATCTCCTGCCAAGCAGCTTGTATTTCTTCCCAAAGTGTGTCTTGCGAAGTAACATTAGATTTATTAATTCGAGAGGAGGGAATAAGAAAAAAGTCAGCCATATCCAAGGATAATAGGATAATGAGTAATTTCAAAATAACTTGTTTACAAAAAAATAATAAAATTTAAATATAACATTTTTAATACATTTCTTTTACACCTAGTTTTAAATAATCAATATTTATTAGCAATTTACTTGGCTTTTCACCCTGTATAATTACAGTGAGGTTTTTAGGAAAATCACCCCTGTCCTAATACTTTTGCACACTACCGGTAGTGTGCAAACATTTTAGGACAGGGGTGATTTTAAAATTTATTTTGATGCTTCATAAAAGATAAAATAGTTCTTGTCCTAATCCTTTTGCACATGACTGTATATATATATATATATATAAGTGTATTTCTTTTTCCTTCCTTTCTATCTATATATTTATGTATCTCATACTGCAGGTTTTCTGTCTCTTATTGCATTTGCCATATATCCAAATTGAGTTCCTACTCGACTCTGTTGTCAGTATGTTAATCTTCAGATATAAACATTATCTTTTTATATTTCACTTGTTCATCAAAGCCACACTTTACTGATCTTTACTTATCTGTGAGGGGTTTTCGAGTTCAAGGTACGACCAGATAGTTTATATAACGCTATATAAAACGTTGGATGTGCGTTGTGGTGAAATGGATATCGACTCAGAACGAAAAATTGGGGAGCCGAGTTCGAATTCCGGTTAAATTCCTTGCATTCACTTACGCACAAGTACCATTGGGAATGGTAATAATCCGTTTCTTCCCTCCAGTTATAGGACAAATTGAGTTCTCTATCCTTGGCTGGCAACCAGTCTACCACAAAAAGCAATGGCAACCTACTGTGGGATAATCTTCTGGCCAGTCAGTCATGTCTCTTTCAAAACATGATCGTCTAAGCGTGTTTCACGTATGGCACTTTACTGACTGACTGAATATAACAGTTAAAAACATGATTAAGGCTTCTACTGGGTATAAATTAGGGGATCAATTTTATATTGTGATGAAGTTATAAACTGATCTCCGACTAATTACGACTTATTAATTTAATACTTCTCTTCCCCCTCTAGCTATGAATCAAATAAAAGGACAGATTGGATTCTATAACATTGGCTGGCAACCAGTCTACCACAGAAAGCAATTGCAACCTCCTGCGGGATAATCATCTGCCCAGTCAGTCATGTCTCTTTCGAGACATGATCGCCCAAAGCGTGTATCACGTATGGCACTTAATTGACTGATATAAAACCCCGTTCTACTTATCGCTCTCTTTCTCTCTCTCTCTCTCTCTCTCTCTCTCTATATATATATATATATATATATATATATATATATTGTGTATTTTGGCAGCATTTTTTCATTGATGCAGGTTTCATTGAATAATATAGACAAGTTTTGTTTATTAATTTTGTGCAGGATCCATTCGTACCGTCTGATATACTTGATGGTGATATCGTTGAAAGACAACAAAAAATCACAGTAATTGTTGATTTTTTTATCGGGTCTAAGCTTTCGGCTCACATAAGCCATTATCAAAGTTCACACTCCACCCACGTCTATTGAACAGGTGAAGAGGCTCATCCCTTGTTTCCTGTTTAGGATGCGGTTTCCGGTTTTCTCTTTTCCAATCTTTTCTCTCTTTTCTTTTCTTTATTTTTTTTCAATTGGAGTAGATAGACTAAACTATCGCCCGGTTCACACTCCACCCACGTCTATTGAACAGGTGAAGAAGCTCATCCCTTGTTTCCTGTTTAGGATGTGGTTTCCGCCTTTCTCTTTTCCAACCTTTTCATTCTTACGTAGCCCCCTGCACATCAGTAGCGTTGCCGCCTTGCTTGGGGTGATATGATGAAAAAAAATATATTAACACACAGTAAACATAGAACATTTAAGTTATTAACATAGTAACCAATAATTTTAGGGAGTTTTAAGGAATTCTGATCAGCGTTGTTGGCACTAATGAGTTTATTAAGTTTAGATTTTAGTTGGTGTGTCGGATACGAACGGATCCTACACAAATTAATAGACAAAACTTGTCTATATTATTCAATGAAACCTGCATCAATATATATATATATATATATCGTTGAATATCTAAATAGAATTTCTACTCGACAGCTGTTGTCTGCGTGTTAATCTTTAAATTAAAACATTGTCTATATAGTTCGCTAATTTATCGAAACCACACATTGCTAGCCTGAACGTATCTGTGATAGTGTTTCGAGTTCAAGTTATGGCCAAATAATTAAACTTCAATGTATAAAACGGCTTTCAACTTCTATCTATCTATCTATCTATGTGTGTGTATTACTTTTCTGTCTAATTATCTATCTGTTTATGTGTGTGTGTGTGTTACTTTCTATCTATCTATCTATCTATCTATCTATCTATCTATCTATCTATCTATCTATCTATCTATCTATGTGTGTGTTACCTATCTATCTATTTATCTATGTATGTGTGTGTTACTTTTCTATCTATCTATCTATCTATCTATCTATCTATCTATCTATCTATCTATGTGTGAGTGTGTGTGTGTTACTTTTCTATCACATTATCTACTATGTTCGGTCCGTTCAGTTTTGTCTGTCTCGATATGTTTACATCTATCTATCTATGTAAACATAGATAATATAATTAATTATAAATATTATCTCTCTGTTTACATTTACCTAAATCCATTCAAGAAATCTTAGTGAAAAAAAATGTGCTTTCTATATTGCTATATGTGCTTTTCTATATATATCACGGTCAGGGAATGCTTGTGTGCGTGCGCGCGTGTTTGCTTGTGTGTGTGTGTGGCGGGATTCTAGCTTTTGGCTGAGATGTTCATAATTCTTTAATATTAAGTCCAAACCCCACGGTGAGCCTTCGCTCCAAGCAGTGCCTCTCCTTCAGAAGGAGAATTGTTTATTGACTGGTGCCCGAGGTCTCCCTAAACGGGGAGGTGTCGAGGGAGCTTGGATAATTTTGTCGAGATATAGCCGTTAAACCCACTTCAGAATCGAACTTGTGTCGCACCCTATATAGACGTGGACGCTCTCCTAAATACTTGTGTGTGTGTGTGTGTGTGTGTGTGAGATATTTGTCTTTAAATTTGGTACATGTCAATTCTATTTACCACAATTCTGCAATTATTCTTCAAATGTCGGGAAATATTTTTCTGCTCCCAAAACCTTTTACATTCTGTCAGATTTTATTATAGTGGTCAAAGTGAGGGAAAAATGCCGCATATTAAAATATTGGCAAAGGACAGAAAAGAACCAAATATCACCTGTAGACTAATTTAAAGTGTCACCTTTGGATGTGTCTTTGGTACAATTTTTAAAGGCATCTGAGAACTGAGTTCTCATCCCACACGAGGTTCGTTACTTTTACTTTCGCGCTAATGGGAAAGCTATAAATCAATCTCTTCCCGCCATCTATGGGTTAAATAGTGGAATTGAGTGGGCTCTTTAGATTTGGGTGGTAACTTGTCTAATAGACCAACAACATTGAATTCAAAACCTCACGTAGCCTATGCGCTCTTAGCCTTGGCGCTTTTAGCCTTGATGCTCTTAGTCTTGGCGCTCTTAGCCTTGGCGCACTTAGCCTATGCGCTCTTAGCCTTGGCGCTTTTAGCCTTGATGCTCTTAGCCTCGGCGCTCAAAGCCTTGGCGCACTTAGCCTTGGCGCTCTTAGCCTTGGTGCTCTTAGCCTGGGTGCTCTTAGCCTTGGTGCTCTTAGCCTGGGTGCTCTTAGCCTTGGCGCTCAAAGCCTTGGCGCTCTTAGCCTTGGCGCTCAAAGCCTTGGCGCTCTTAGCCTTGACTACTATGCAGCTGACGAATGATTGTGGAATTGAAAGTAATTCTATGATTTCGATTACGACTGACATTAAGTGATAAAATGTACCCACATTAAGTTGCAAACTCTTAAGAAAATTGGCTAAGGAAATCATAGCAAATAAATTAACACGTTTAATTATATAGAAATGTGTAAGTTGAGCAAATAAACTTATTCATTAGTCGTATTGTAAGCAATATTCAATGTACCTAACGGATGGACTAGGAACCGAACCTTTCATCGCTCCCGTATTCTTGCTTTCCTGACGGCTACAACCTCCAGAAATTTAAATGCAAAGTCAATACTCATCTACTAACCACTGGACTCTAGCTCTCTCCCCACCCCTGTATAACCTTCCCTTTCTCTCCACCTATGTATCTGTCATCGCGCCTGCTTTCTCAACTTTCTATTGTTCCTTTCTAACTAGTTTGTACTCCTCACTCTTTTCTAATTAATCTTTTTACATTTATGTAGCCCCCTGCACATCAGTGGCGTTTCTGCCTTGCTCGGGGTGAAATGATAAAAAAAAAGAAAATAATTAACTAACAGGAATTCGATGATATCTTGAAAGAGTTAGAGTAAATACTTTGTGCTAGTATTGTAGGCAATACAATTATAGACAGTCAGTACATGTAATAAAATTTTGAATAAGATATTTAGTTTCTACTTTGTGGCCAATACAATTTTTATGCCAATTCTTATTCATATTATATAAACTGACTTTAAACTTCATCTTTTATGTGCCTTGTCCTTTTAGAACGGAGGCCATCATGGCCTTTAACGTCTCCCTATCCCTGGTGGCTCTTACCAGGCTTTCTCCTCTAACATCTCGAAATTCACGTTCTGTCATCAGGCCCTTCAAATATGTTATCCGCTGCTTTCCTCTGTCTCTTTCTCTCTCTATCTGGCCTGTTAGTATCAGGTTCTCCAAACCCTCCTTCCTCATTGCATGTCACAGGAATTTCAGTTGTCTCTTCCTGATCCTCAGTATTAATTTCATTTTCGTTTCCATTCTTTCCAACACCTCATCATTGTTCAGATGCTCGGTCCATGATATCCGCAATTTCCTTCTGTAGAACCACATTTCAGCTGCTTCAAGCTTTTCCTTCATCTCTGATGATATTGTTCATCACTCAACAAAATGTTCGAAAAGCCTTAAAATATTGAGAGAATTAATAATTCAATAAAAATTGGATATAATATTCAATAAAATTGAATATAATATTCAATAAAATTGGATATAATATTCAATGACTCTGGGAAGAAATAAACAAGTAACTGATGAAAGACCAAAGAATCTTACAGAAATTCATATTAAAATGTTAATTTGAATGAGGTAGATTTAAGCAAAAAGTCAGTCAGTTAAGTACCATATGTGATACACGCTTTGGGCGATCATGTCTCGAAGGAGACATGTCTAACTGGGCAGAAAATTATCCCGCAGTAGGTTGCTATTGCTTTCTGCGGTAGACTGGTTGCCCGCCAAGGCTATAGAACCCAATCTATCTTGTTATTTGACTCATGGCTAGAGGTGGAGGAGCTGTATTTTATTATAAGTAGTAATTAGTGGGGGATCAGTTTATCATTTCATAAAGATATAAAACTGACCTCCCACTTCATGCCCAGTAGACGTCTTGTTTTCAACTATTATATTCAGTCAGTCAGTTACGTACCATACATGATACACGCTTTGGGCGATCATGTCTCGAAAAAGACATGACTGACTGGGCTGAAGATTATCCCGCAGTAGGTTGCCATTGCTTTCTGTGGTAGATTGGTTGCCAGCCAAGGCTATAGAACCCAGTCTGTCCTGTTATTTAACCCATAACTGGAAAAAAGAAACAGGTTAATACCTTTCCCAAGGGTATTTGCGCGTAAGTGAAAGCAAGGAATATCAACTGGAATCCGAGCTCTGCTCCGCAATTTGTCGTTCTGAGTCGATATTCACTGCACCACAATGCACATGCGAATATTCCCTAGAAAAACTTTTCTTAAAAAGAACTGCCAAAATCTGTTTCATTTTTTTCGAATAAAGTGTTGCGTATTTAAATCAACATTGAGTAAACGGTCTAAAGTTTTTATTTGAATTGTTTTTACAGGAAGCGGAAAACAGAAATATTTCGTTAGAAACAAAGAAAAAATGTACTGTAGGGAGAACAGTCTGAACAGCATTATGGTCCTTTGTGCAAACCAGTATGTTCGGGTCCTTACAAAAACCACTCCCAGAAATAAAAAGTAAATGACTGATAATATTAAACATGCATTTATTTTATTGTCACTTCAACAAAACTAATGTTAAAGCATTAAAAACTTTCTGTAGAGCAGCAACTAATGAACATGATAAATATTTGAACAATACACGAGGATTAAAAACACTGTAAGCGATACAGATTAAATGACGCAGTAAGACATTGCAACGAACTTCTTATAACATCAGAAACAATGGTTTTAAGTTTGAAGAAAGAAATGAATGTGCGTTATGATGCAGTGGATATCGACTCGGAACGAGAAATCGGGGAGCCGATTTCGAATTCCAGTTGAATTCGTTGCATTCACTTTACGCAAATACCCTTGGGAAAGGTATTAATCCCTCTCTTCCCTCCAGTTATGGGTTAAATAGCAAGACAGATTGGGTTCTCTAGCTTTGGCTGGCAACCAGTCTACCGCAGAAAGTAATGGCAGTCTACTATGGGATAATGCTCTGCCCAGTCAGTCATGTCTCTTTCGAGACATGATCGCCAAAGCGTATGGCACATAACTCACTGAAGAAAGAAAACATATTTCTAATCTCTGAATAAACTACGTTTCGTCAGTTCAAACATTAGAGTTTCTAGAGTAGAGTGAAAAGTTCCCACCATGAAATTTTCGGTTTTACTGGTGTTACGAGGATGTTTTTCTATAGAAAAGAAAATATTAATAAAGTTTACAAAAAGATTAAAATTCATAGTAAGGTATTCTACTGTGTTCTGCTTGTTAATACAAAAAGTTTTCATTCATGAAGCAGTTGTAAAATAGAGAAATTTGATATAGAACGTTTGGAATATTCTAGATCTTTCCAGTATATTCGATAAAAATCTAGATGATTCGAGAAATATGCTAATTAGGTGCTGGCCCTATAAAAATTTGAAAAGAGTTGTCTGTTGTTAAAAGGGAATTTCTAGCATTATCAACACCGGCTTTAATTCGGGGATTATTATATCCAGCCGAAAGAATCTCTATGAAAAGTTACCGACAAACAAAAATCCAAAAGTGAACCTCATAGGACTAAATAGGTAAATAGAATTTTGAATATTTTCATTGACCAAACAAAGAATTAATCTATATATGCACACATCTGGGGATTTCCAGTAATAGCACTTTCATTACTTCGCTAGCTCTAACGCATACAATATTTGATCCTCACTTTCTCCTTCCTCGTACCACTTCGCCATGGTCCTGGGCATGACAGTAAACTGCATCCAGTAGCAACGCCTCTGATTGGGAGGTTGTGAGGAGCATGGAACCACCCCTTAATTGCTGTTGTTCCCAGGTCCACCCTGACCCGGAGTGGTAGCACTTGTTAGTTTCCCAGCTATGGGCAAATAGTTTATCCTCAAACTGTGTTCAAAACACTATAAAAGTATAAAGATACATTTTTATAGAAATATATATATATATATACTTTTATAGAAAAATATACATTTTTGAAGGAAAAATACAAAACTAGAAAACATTTTCAGTTTTCTAAAAGAAAAAAAGAATAAAAAATATTTTTATTAAAACTTGACTAAATCAGCTTTTTCACTATAGCCAAACATTAAAAAATACCATAAGACTCCACCTTTTTGGCATTATATAACCCACAGAGTTGTTGATATGCCGTTAAACAAAACTCAAACTCAAACCACTTTGCCAGTAAACTCTGTTTTTTGTTTTGAATGCCACAATTGTGTATTTGTATTTTTTTTCGTGTTTTTTGTAAATTAAATATTCGTTTTTGATTTAGCTCTGTGTTTTGGTAAATCCTTTTCTTTTCTTTCGTTATAATTTCTAACACGTAACACTGAGAAGTATCTTTCCAGTTGATCTATCATATCTATTAATGCGCACATTTTTGTTTTCGTTACCGTTTTTTCCCCATCATTTTAATCTTTATCTGGACACATACTCCTGGCTTTGAATTCATATTCACTAAATTTGTCTTTTGTTTCCTGAAGATGAGTCTTCATAGACTCAAGAAGATATACTAAATACTTGCTGATTTTTTCGTCTTTTCTTTTTTTCTTTTTTTTTGCTGACCCATTAATATAAATTTCTTCTCAAAATGGCAAACCTCAAATTGTCAAAAAAGCGAATTACAAAAACCACACGAGTCAACACATTAAACCAATGTTCTTGCTCTAGGAAATGTTGCTCAAACAATAAAGAATCTACACTGCCAGTTACTTTGTGTCTTATCAATTATTCTGTCATGCACTTTCGATGTTTTTTCTCCATTTTTCATCATTGAATGCTGATGTTGGAAAGTGAGATTCTTTTGTAAACAAAAGAAGACATACAAACGACATTGGTATAGTGAATAGAGTAGCCATTCACATTTTACACACTCGATATTCTGCTGTTCCCATTTGAACATAATATTTTATAAATACCTTGCCTTCATATTCTCTACTTCTGCTGTTTTTTTACACTCTTCGCGAGTTTGAAAGGTTGCTATCATGATTCTGACATGAGCTCCCACTATGAATCCAGTAACCTATTGTGTTAGTATCATTAATATATCATAGCTCCAGATCTGTTTCTTGGATGGCAAAATTCTTTATTGTTACAGATTTGGATATTTCCTTTCGTAAAATTGCAGCATCACCAACAGGCACTGATGGTATGTCTGCTGACACTGAATAATTGGTAGCAGGAGTGGATGTAGATGTGAAGAAACAGTACTAGTAGCTGATGTTGCAAGAGTAGATGCTGACATGAATGCTATATCCAAAGGAATAGTATGAGTGGCTTTTGTTGCACCTGTGTTGAGCCACGGTGTTAATTTTAGATTTTTTTTCTTCCTCCTCCTCGACAGCTCTCTTCTGTGCTTTACTCAAAACATTACGTTTTATTTCTGCTGAAAATATTATTCATCTTGAAATATATATTTGAAATATTTAGTTTTTAGTCACAACCCAGTATGTACGGTTATAACATATAAGTGACTTTACATAAAGATTATGTTCTTACTGTAAGAACAGTATTTATCTTACTACGAACATTATACTGTGTGCTAATTCACAAAATGTCGGACAAGGTCTAGATCTAGCCCAGTAGGATAGCTAGGGTGTCTGGCACTTATCTTACCTCATCTGTGTCTCGGTCTACAAAACTACATTCAACACTTTTCTCAACTTGCACAATTAAAAAGCTTATCCATTCATATATTCACATACTATCAATACCTGGTAATTAGTACTACATCATAAATTCATAATCTGAAATAACTCTTACATGCTTTCTGTACAAGTGTTCAATGTTGTGATTGAATCTCAGGTTAAATCACTAATAATCTATGCATTGCTCAATTGCTTTGAATGTATAATATATCTAATAATCATCTCATTTTGATTAATAGTACTCCAGTAGGTATAATGTTACTTCTACTTTTCATATTTGCATTAATGTTTAAATCAGGATATGTGGCTAGTTGCGATAAATCTGATTTCTTAATAAGTGAAGTTCTTCTTCCAAACTGTATGAATAAATAAATTCTTCAACAAGAAACGACAGTTTTAAATAAACACAAAAACAAAATCAGTTTTTGTAAAAATATTTGAAAAAAAATATAAATTGCTTTCTTTGTTGTTGCTATGAAATATACATCGAATGAGAAAATTATTTGTGTTAAGACAGCTAAATCTCTGTTTTTGTTTTGAAATAAACATCTAAGCTAAGAACCAGCCTTCATTTTGTCACAGCTGGGAAAGAAAAGGAGAATAAAAAATATTATCAACCCTAGAGTTTTATAAAAAATAAGTTATTTACAAAATTAAAAATGTAAATATATTACATTTAAGCATTCAAAGTAATATTGATTTAGTCTAGGGTAAATTTTAGAATCAAAACCAGAGAAAAATGAAAGATAATATTGTCTCCAACAAAAGTCAGCAGTAGTCTTAGTTACAAATATTAAAAAATAGAAATGAGAGTTTTACCGGCGTGTCTGTGCTAGAGCTCTGTGAAGACTGGTCGTTGGAAATCATTGTCAGTTTTTTAATATTTTCGGTGATATCCCAATTGTCTGCAAGTGAAATGAACTGGCGAGACAAACCAGTTCTTCTATTTATATAGGTAGTCGGTCTGTCCTTTTTTAATTTAATTTGAAAACCAATTCAAGTGAAATGGATATTTCCATTATGACATATATTTTCACCAATTACAACACGCGTGGCTTGTCGTAGTAATTTCGTTTTTTAATATTTACTTAAAAAGGGCTTCTATAGCACAAGTCACAGATTAGCACGAGGTGTTTATGTTATTGGGGCCCGATGGACTCTTTCCCAACGGGCCCATGCGTTAATCATCTCAGCTATAGTGTGGTGAGTGCTGGATCTCAAAAATAGAGATATGCACATTAAAGAAGAAATAGAAATGTGGTTTTACAGAAGGATGTTGAGAACACCATGGTCTGAACATGTGAGCAATGACGAAGATTTAGATAAATTAGAAAAAATGAGGAGACATATGGCTCAGTGGATAAAATCATTGGTTGAATCCAGTGACTAGACCCAAAGAGTTGTGAGTTCAATATCCAGCTACATCAGAGGTGGAAAAAAAACTGTGTGTTAAGGTAAAGGTATAAAGCTTAAAATGAGTCATCCGAAAAATGTATAACACAATGTAGAACAATCTACCTTGGTGAACGAGAGAAAGGTTTCACTTTCCGCTATCCTGAAGAAGGCCAAAACGTACAACGACCGAAACATTGTAAATTTAGCAACAAAAATTAGGGCAATAGTCTAAACAATGTAAATAGTGTAAATAATTACAATAACTCGTCTCAGAAATATAGACAGATTCTTAGTAAGGTCGGAATGTAGCTGCCGAAACGTCATGAATATTGCAACGAAGATGAGGACAACAGTCTATACAATATAAATAGTATAAATAATTACAATAATTCATCTAAAAAATATCGACAGATCCTAAAGAAGGCCGGAGAGCACAATGGCCGAAACAGCGTAAATATCGCAACAAAGATGAGGGCAATTGTCCGAACAATGTAAATAACGTCAATAATCGATTGATTAATACTAATTATATATATTTTTTAAAATTTATTTTATAATTATATTTGGCATCGTGCATATTTATCGATTTAGATGTGTGGTGATACCGACAGAGCAAAAGCGACGGACCGGATGTTTGCTCTCTCACGACAAAAAGGAAAATGACCAAAAGTAGTCGTTGCGCATCCGGGTTCGCGCAGATGTTCCGGTTGAAAAATAAAAATTAATCAGATATTAAATTTCTATTTCGCGAGCCTACGTGAAATTTATTTATCAGCCAATGGGAAGCCCAGAATCAAATACAAGTGGGAAATCCCAAACGAGTTGCTGGGATCCAAAAAAAAAAGATATAAAAAGCTGAGACATTCCGACGCAAGCAGACAGACTGACGGTGACAGGCGAGAGTAATTAATATATCCCTTGACCAAGTCAAGCGGCTACTACGTTCTCCTCTCTTCACCTCTCCTTACCTTCTTCCCTGTCTCAAAACTACTTACTGATCTCAGGAGCGATTACATCAAAGACATTCCTCATTTTACACGCTCACACATTCCTAAACCTAAAATCTCTTTCAGCTTATTATATGCCATGAACATTTTAAACTCCGTTGGACCTATACTTCAAGTTATTACTTTAATTGTAAAAACATAAATTGAAATGTATATATATATAAATGTTATTTTCAACTCAATGTGATTTTCTTGATTTTATAATCATTTTATGAGTTATAGCGTGCTATCTATAACAACTTGGCGGATGTGCGTTGTGGTGCAGTGGATATCGGCTCGGAACGAGAAATCGGGGAGCCGATTTCGAATTACAGTTGAATTCATTGCATTCACTTACGCGCAAATACCCTTGGGAAAGGTATTAATCCGTCTCTTCCTTTCAGTTATAGGTTAAATAACAGGACAGATTGGGTTCTATAGCCTTGGCTGGTAACCAGTCTACCGCAGAAAGCAATGGCTACCTACTGCGGGATAATCTTCTTCACAGTCAGTCATGTCTCTTTCGAGACATGATCACCCAAGCGTGTTTCACGTATGGCACTTAACTGACTGATCTATAACAAGGCCAAATTCCGTTAACCTGCAACTGTATACAATTACCCTTCACTAGAAAGGACTCTCTACTACTAACAGAAAAAGAATAGATAAGCAACCCGCTATAGATGCTCGCTTTTACTTCATCCTGTCTTTTCAGAAACTGGCATCGATGTAAATGTTTCTAACATTGTTTGTGAAAATCTTTTAGTTATATTAGTATTTATATTCAATATTCAGTCATAAATATTTTTCTTAGTTTGCTTACAGCAGCTTTAACTTGTATATTTTGTTAAAAAAAAGTATAATCTCGTTGTTAGTGCAATAAATTCTATTTTATAAATGCAGGCCAGATAAAATTTGTTGCAGGAATTGAAATAAATAAAAATCGCAAAATGACAATTCCTAGCTGGTTGATCGATAGCTGTTCTAAATTTCCCATTCGGCCATAAACAGCAAAAAAAAAAAAAAAAAAAAAAAAAAAACGACGTTCGATTTCCTGTACGATTGCGTAGTAACAATTTATTTATGTTCTGGTAATTCCTATTAAAGATTTTGAATCCTCTTGACATAATATTTTTGCTTTGGAACGGAGATTTAGGAGTATTTTCACAACTATTTTCATACCTGCTAAGGGTTGTCTAAACAGACTGGCCTTCCATTATCTACCTTGTAGCTATAAAGTGCTCCGACAGGACAGACTCGGAAATATTATCACCTTCGATGTGAAACAGATTTATTGGAACGTTTCCGTGTTAGTAAAAATAGTATGAAATACATCATTCATTTAAAAACTTGGGTGACCTAATAATTATGGCCGGTCGTGTACATATATATATATATATATATATATATATATATATATATATATATAATTACAAAAAATTGAAAGAACACGTAGATTAAAAACCCACTGTTCAAGCATTTACTTTGATAAAGAGTGCTCGATACAAAGTAGAGCTTATATATATATATATATATATATATTGAAAATTTGTAAACACGAATATGTGTAAGTGAAATATAATAATACTACTATTATTTATATTATATTTTGCATTTAAAAGTAAAATTTCCCATTTATTTTATACCGTAGATTCAACCCATTGTCTTTAAACTAAATATAATGATAAAATTCCATGTGATGTTGTCCAAAGAAAACAGTCTAATTGCAATTCTGGTTAATACTCATTAACGTATATTAGTGATATATCTCGACCATAGACGCTATATGTCGATCGAAGACGTTGACTTTAACCTCCTTTCTCCTTATACCTTTCGTTGTCCTTTTCTTTCTCTGTCCCCTTTTAAAAAATTTTCTATATTTTTCTTTTTCTTTTTTCGTTTTTGAATGAGAGAAGAAAATTATTTGTAGATTGCAGTTACAAATATTTAATCTCGATATGGACACGTCAGTGTCTGTATGTGAGGATTTTCTGGGTGAGTTTAAATATTAACTTTTGTAAGGTTTGGGGTCTGAGAAGCGGCTGCTTAGTTGCGAAATATCTATTACCCATGGATTTGTAAAATATCCAAAAATGTTTTCAAGATTATATTATTCTGTAAATTTTTAAAAGATTTAACATTGAGTTCTTTTGAGTTTATCTCTAGTGGAATTTACCTGACAAAACTACTAAATATTCTACGTTATATATATATATATATATATATATATATATATAATCTAAACTTATTTATAAAAGGAACTTTGTGTGTGTGTGTTTGTGTGTGTGTGTGTCCGTTACCTATAGACTCCGAAACGGCTGAACTGATTTTCTTGAAAATTTACACAGTTGTACTATAAGCGTCTGCGAGTGTTCTTAGCTCGGTTTCGTGTCGAGGGACCCCGGATAAATGTCGAAAACCGATAATCAAAAAAATCGGGTTATAACAGGAGTGGTCCGATTTTAATCAAATTTGATACATTCGTAGACAAAGACATAAGAAACGATATTCAGAAGTTTCAAGCTTGCGGTTCTTACATTAGTGCAGGAAATCGATAATATATATATAAAAGGCAAGATGTTTGTTTGTGTGTGTGTGTGTGTGTGTGTGTGTGTGTGTGTTTATCTGCCTGTATGTCTGTATTTTTTCAGCCCTTTTATTTAATTTTTGCTTAGGATTTGGCTCGAAGTAGCTATTATTATAGTTCTTAGTCTCAGCAATGATACCATTTACTCAGAGGACTTATTTAGCCTTCAAAATTCAGTTTACGACGAAAAAACTTATTTGATATGGATAGCAAGAAATCAAAATTTGACTTACATCCATTCATTTTTCTTTCAGTCTAGGATTTCGCTTTAACTGGAAACAACTATTGCTTTTAGTCTTTCGTGCCAACGTCCAAAGAGTCTGAGCTCCAGGACCATGGATTAGTTTTAAAGCTTTTATTACACCCGAGCAACGCCGGGCTATACTGCTAGTAGCGGTATAAATTAATGAATATATATTCCGGAATTTCGTATTGTTTACTTTTTATAACGCGCTCAATAGAGATGTAGTTATTATTAGCATTATAATAATAACATATGAGACTGAAACTCAAATGATTTCACGTTTCGGTGACAAGGGCGCCATCATCAGGTGTTGGATTGTCTTGGTATTTATTTCCGTCTTTGCTCTACAAACGAAACCAGGAAAATTGGTAGAATTCTTGAATACAGAAATACAATAAGATATTTATTAAGAATTTTTCTTTATGCAAATTTTTTGTTTTTTTCCTTTCTTGGTTTTGACATTGCTAAGCATTACTAACTTACTAACTAATACCGTTCCTTAAGATTTAGTTAAATTTGTGTCAGTCAGTCAGTTAAGTGCCATACGTGATACACGCCTTGGGCGATCATGTCTCGAAGGAGACATGAATAACTGGGCAGAAGATTATCCCGCAGTAGGTTGCCATTACTTTCTGTGATAGACTGGTTGCCACCCAAGGCTATAGAACTCAATATCTCCTGTTATTTGACTCATAGCCTGAGGGGGGAAGAGGGGGATTAATACCTTTTCCCAAGGGTATTTGCGCTTAATTGAATGCAACGAATTCAACCTGATTTCTAACTCAGCTCCCCGATTTCTATATCCAATGAATCACAACGCACACATAGCTTACAAAGCTGTTTCTTTTTTAAATGGTTTATCTGTAGGTGTTAATTCTCTTGGATTGTAAACTGTTAGATTCAAGTGGGTTGTGACAGTTATTTTCGCACTAGATAAAATGAAACAAATCATCGTGGGTTTCATGTTCTTAATAGCAACATTTCTAACCGGACTGCATCATTTTCCGTTAAACATTATAGCAAAGATAAGAATATCTAACGATGGGATAAAGTAAAGTGCTATATAAAAAAATGAACATTTCCTGTTTGCATTTATCTCGTTATATTCATGATATAATAACACTTTAATATACGGACTGAAGGAAATAACTAAAGGAAAAGGAATGACAATGTGAACAAGGCAAAAAAGACATAGGGTCTTTCTTGTGATAATATCTAACGGGAATTCGAGACGTCAGAAGATTATTCTGTGTTTCGGCAGAAGCTGTATTAAGGATTCCCAATGGAGATTCAAGCAACCCGGATTTATTTTCCATGTCACTAGAGAGGACATCTTTCTCAAATGAAAAACGGCGCGTAATGGGTATTAGCCAACAAAGAGTCTGTGAACTGGAGATAGATTCTATTCCTGGTGAATACGTATTTCCCAAATGGAAAACGGCGTCATGAGATTGTGAGCGGCCGCTTTAAACAATTGAGCCTCGGCCTGAGAAGACAGATTTAACCTTTCCGCGTGCGTAAAAACACAAAACAAAACAAAAAAAAAGACTCGGTTTGACATTTGGAAGCTCACTTATGGACTGGCTGCCTCGTCTGACTATGAACTGATGTCAAAATCACTTTTTCATCTCTCCAGGCAAAATAGGTAGAAATGGATTTATGCCTGTCCTAAGAGTCAGTCAGTTAAGTGTCATACGTGATACACGCTTGGGCAATCATGTCTCGAAAGAGACATGACGGACCGGGCAGATTATTATCCCGCAGTAGGTTGTCATTACTTTCTGCGGTAGACTGGATGCCAGCCAAGACTATAGAACCCAATCTGTCCTGTTATTTGACTCATAGCTAGAGAGGGAAGAGATGTATTATATTATTAAGTAGTAATTAGTGGGGGATCAGTTTATTACTTCATAACAATATAAAACTGATCCCCATTTTATGCCCAGTAGAAGCATTAATCATGATTCCAACTATTATATTCAGTCAGTCAGTTAAGTGCCATACGTGATACACGCTTTTTTTACTCGAAGGTTTAAGTGCCATACGTGATACACGAAAGAGACCTGACTGACCGGGCAGATTATTATCCCGCAGTAGGTTGTCATTACATTCTGCGGTAGACTGGATGCCAGCCAAGGCTATAGAGCCTAAGCTGTTCTGTTATTTAACCCATAACTGGAGGGAAGAGACGGATTAATACCTTTCCCAACGGCATTTGCGCGTAAGTGTAATGCAAGGTATTTAACTGGAATTCGAACTCGGCTCTAAGTGTATTGCTGTGAATTGAGCGCATGCAATGTTAGTCTATATTCTAATTTAGTATGGATTCAGTGTTCATGATAATTCCGTTTTAATTGTATGTGCGTGATTATGTATATGAATACATATATGCTGTTAACATATGGAAGGAATTTGTTCTTTTTTTAAGGTTATTTTATTAAGCTCTAGTTATTCTGACTCGACGCTCCCACAGTGAGAATCGAGCTCAATTCTCTTATAACAAACGAGACGAACCTCCCATCGTGTCCTAGCGGGCAGCTGTTTTTTTTTCCCTTTGATGCGCTTCCACTGTGATGTGTAAGTGTATTTACCGCTTTCCCCTCGCTAGAAAGTGGATGCAACACTAGATCAGGCTTTAATGTGGGGAGCTCAGACGCATACGAGCGGGCAAGTCACAAAACATTCGCAGTCCCCTCATCGCTTGCCACGGTGACTAACACCTGTCAACCCCTCTGGGGCAATGGGGTGGCACGGCCTCGTAAACACTGTTCCACGCGACGGGGCATTTCACAGTATTACTTTTCACAATTGCATGCCCGTCCTCGGACAGAGATACAACTGAGCCGCGCTCTGTCTTCGAGGACAGAGACGCAACTGAGAGATGATTTGGATATCCACTGTTGTGGAGTAGTTTCCGCACTGAAGCTTATATTCGTGCTATGTCGGTTGCTAATCGACTTAACGCACCCAAAATGTTAGGAACTTGGGAATCTTCCACTGAAAGTTGACTCCTTAGTATTCGGCTAACTGCCGACTAATATCAACTGCCTAGTAGTTCTACTGAATTCCAATAGAACTCTAGAGAACTCTCTAGAAATTCCCAAGAATTTTTCGAGTTAACTTCCTGTTAACTCTTGTTAATACAGGAGGGAGAGTCCATTATTCTGAGGAATAGGTGTGTTTCCTCATAACATCCACCCACTACAAAAATTAGTAGATAAGTACGACGTGTAAGTAACACGCACCCACTTTTAATAAGTGCTTTACTTTATAAGATTGCGAAAACAAAAGTTGGGTATAACAAGGGATAAAAACCATGCGTGTCTCTGAATAAATGTTGTTTTTTTTTAATTTCTTTCTTCATGACTATTATATAAATGTCATTATGCCATGGATTCCACGGAAACGGCCAAACGCAAAAGGATTTCATTTTTTTAAACCCTTGTTGTTCAGTGGATATCGGCCCAGAGCGATAAATAAAAGAGCCGAGTTCTAATTATAATTGAATTCATTGCATTCACTTACGAGCAAATACTCCCAGTTATGGATTAAATAGCAGAACAGACTGGGTTCTACAGCTTTAGTTGGCAACCAGTATACCGCAGAAAGTAATGATAATCTACTGCCGGAAAATCTTCCGTCTGGTCGGTCATGTCTCGAAAGAAACATGATCACCTAAGTGTGTATCCCGGATGTTACTTAACTGACTGACTGTTTTTTTATCTGGTCAGATTAGATAAATGTAAGTCGAAAGTTAAAATTTTTCAGAACCTCTCATATTCCAATTATTATTTTAAAAATTAAAAGAAACTACTTAAAAGTTTGTTTTTTTTTACTCGAAGGTTTCTTGAGCAATATACATGTTTGTCAATATTTCTGAGATGAGTTGTGAGTTCAATACCAGGCTACAGCAGTGGTGAACAAGAAACTTACAGGATTATAGGGAGATAACGCATGGCAACTAATAGAGGCCCGACGCAAAGGGATGTAGATATATACCCCAGTGATTGTAATGAAGAAGGCCGGGGCGTACAACGTCTGAAACGTCGTACAAATGGCAACAGTGATGAATACAATAGTCCGAATAATGTAAATATAGTTTATGCAGGTTTGTTTTATAAGAAACCATTATTACGCCAAAATTAGACCTCTAGTTTTAATACTTGAGTCTTCTTCTTTCATGGGCTTTGTCTCTTCAGAGTGTAGTCGATCATGGCCCCACACATCTTCCTATCTGTTGTTGATTGTAGTATATTTTGTCCTGTAATTTCCCCCAAACCCTGCTCTGCCATCTGTTTGCTTAAGCCCATCACGTGTTGTTTTCTCCGTCTCTCTTTCCCTCTATCCGGCCTCTGTGTATCGATTCCTCATTCAGTCAGTCAGTCAGTTCACGCTTTGGGCGGTCATGTCTCGAATCCATCTGCCTTCCCTTGCAGTAGTTTTCCTAGGCCGGCTAAGTAGTTTCTGGGCTTCACATGACCCAGTTTCCTCTTCTTCTTCTTTTATGTACCCTGTTCCTTCTGGACGTGGGCGGTCATGGTTGTCCACGTCTCCCTATCCCTTGTGGCTCTTAGTATGTAACTCCTGGCGACCCCCGTTCCGTCATCCACCTGATCAGGCCCTGCAAATATGTTATCCGCTGCCTTCCTCTGTCTCTCTTTCCTTCTATCTGGCCAGTCAGTATCAGGTTCTCCAAGCTCTCCTTCCTCATTGCGTGTCCCAGGAACTTCAGTTGTCTCTTCCTAATGCTTAGCATTAATTTCATTTTTGTTGCCATTCTTTCCAACACCTCATCGTTGCTTGCCAGTATACTCAAGTTTTCTTAAAATACTATGAATAACATTTTTAGATTTTCCCACACTCTTTGAAATATCCCCAATCGAGAGTTTATCTTCATTACGTAACTTGACTATCAGCTTTCTAAGTTCCAATGATGTCACATATTTTTTTGCTATGTTCACAATGCAAGAGCCATTAAAGAGCCGGTGTAATACCCGATTTTATATTCTTACTCTGAAAAGATTTTCAATAATGCAAAATAATTGTTAAATTTTATGGATTTATTTAATCGTTCTGATGTTTTTGATCATCTATTTTTTTTAATGTTATATAAATATTTTTTATAACTTTATCGAAATAAGTTTATTGAGCCTTATATTTTGGAACTGTGTAATTTACCTTTATATCTTTATATTTCCATGATAAAATATTCTTTGAAGATTTGAAATAAAAAGTTATTTCATATTTAGACTTTTTCTTAACAACGTTCTGATATTTATGCTCGCTGCTGTAGTATCACTAATATATAGTCTCTGTTTTTGTTTAATCTTACGCTTCTTCTTCTTTTATGTGCCATGTCCTTTAGGACGTAGGCGATCATGGCTTTCCACGTTTCCCTATCCCTGGTGGCTCTTAGCACGCTTTCTTCTGTTACACCACGCAACCCTCGTTCCGTCATCCACCTGATCAGGCCCTTCAAATATTTTATCTTTGTACTTATTTGAACTTGTCAACGCTCTTTCTCCATCCTAAAAAAAAATGCTTAACAATATACATTTTATCAGCAAAACCTTTCAAAAAACAAACCTGACACTAAACATTCTTCTTTTTTTATGTGCTCTGTCCATTCAGATAATTGTATTTCCACATCTCCCTAGCCCTCATGGCTCTTAGCACGCTTTCTCCTATTGCACCACGCAACCCTCGTTCCGTCAGCCACCTGATCAGGTCCTTCAAATATTTTATCCGCTGCTTTCCCCTTGTCTCTTTTTCCCTCTATATGGCATGTTAGTATCAGGTTCTCCAAGCCCTCCTTCCTCATTGCATGTCCCAGGAATTTTAGCTGACTCTTCCTGATGCTCAGTATTAATTTCCCTTTCGTTTCCATCCTTTTCATTGCTCACCTGCTCGGTCCGCGATATCCTCAGCATCCTTCTGTAGAACCACATTTCAGCTGCTTTAAGTTTTTCCTTCGTTGTTGATGATATTATCCAGCATTCACTGTCGTATTGTATAACTCACATCAGATAGCAATCCAGTACTCTCTTCCTTGTTTCTAGTGAAATTTTCCTGTTTCTTAATACTTTACTCAACTTCTGGATTTGCCTCTTTTGCCATGCCAATTCGCCTTCGGATCTCAATGTCGCATAGAACATTTCCCAGTTATTTAAATTTGTAAGGTAATCTTACGCCTACGTTTTCATATTTTGAGCGGCATAAACTACATCGACATTATGAAAAGGTTTTTTAATCATTTCACCTGAAGCCACGAGTCCACAGGGGTTACGGTGAGAAAAAGACTGGGTATAGGGGACACTGAAGAAAGGAGAAAAGAGTTAAGATTAATTGGAGTAGAGAGACTAAACTATCGCCCGGTTCACACTCCACCCACATCTATTGAACGGGTGAAGAGGCTCATCCCTTGTTTCCTGTTTAGGATGTGGTTTCCGGCTTTCTCTTTTCCAATCTTTTCACTCTTTTCCATTCTTTTACTTTTTTCTTTTTCATTTGGAGTAGATAGACTAAACTATCACCCGGTTCACATTCCACCCACATCTATTGAACGGGTGAAGAGGCTCATCCCTTGTTTCCTGTTTAGGATGCGGTTTCCGGCTTTCTCTTTTCCAATCTTTTCACTCTTACGTAACCCGCTGCACATCAGTGGTGTTACCGCCTTGCTCGGGGTGATATGATTAAAAAAAATTCATCAAATCTCATTATACTTTTTTATAAACATTTATGATTAGAAAATCTGATGTATAAATGTTACCTAGTATGTTGCCTAGAAAATCATAATAATCGTAATCACAAACCTGGAAAATTAACTGAAAAATATCATTAAAATCTCGTCTAATTAATCATCAAAATCAGTCGCTTAGAAAAATCAAAACATATTCTGATAATTTCTTTTGGAAAAGTTTTTCGCTATTTCATCTTGAATTATTGTTTCTCTTCCTTTTTAGTTATTTTCTTATTTTCTGTTCCCCTCCCCCATTGACAAAGTCCTCATTGATTAAATTTCGTTGTATATACCGCAGTTTTTCACGCCCTTAAAATTAACCTTATTACGACAGTTTTTCCGGCCATTCATGTTTGTACCTATTTTTGAATTCTTTTAATATCGGTACTAAAATAAATGGCTATCCTACTCCATCAACCAAAACGAGGCAGCAACTTCAAATGCCGAGCATATCCATGACTAACTCTTTTAAATTTAAACAAATAAATAATTATTATAGATACAAAATAAATCTAAAAAGTTATTTTAAAAGGTAACCTTATAAATTGTCTTTTAAAATCAAAGATTTTTTCTTTCATGCTATGTCAGAATTTAATCAGTAAAATGGAAAACTGCGGATGACATTGATTTCGGGGAGAAATGACGGGAAGGGGCGAATGTGAAAGGCTTTTATAATCTATTACACCAAAACACATTTGCTGATCTCAAACTCATTCAGACGAGTATAAAAATAAATATACATATATATCTTTCCGTATATGAAACATATTTAGACGCTAGAGTTATTCCCCGACTGATATTATTTTTATGTCAGTGGCAGATGTCAATGTTCAAATTCGAGGAAAAGTGACAATTATATATACAAATTTTCAGGTCAAAAATATACTAACTTGAAATACTGACGCAATACAATCGTCTTAACCACATTACACATTACGTTCTTTCACAGAAAATCCACCTTCCAGTCTGTATAAAGGTCAGTGTTTGAATAGGGCTAAAAGCGAGTATTCTATCTTTTATTTCTCTACTTAAGTATTGTACGTCACTTTACGCTCTCACACCCTGATTGAGCACTCTGGAAGAATGGTAGACTTTGATAAACAGTAGCTACTCTGGCATGTACGCATCGCTCATTCAGTAATGAATTAGAGCACTCTGTCTATTGGGCGGGTATAATGATAAATATACGAGCTAAAAAAGTCTGCATTCTTCTACCGAGCGCTCATAGCCCAGAGGTAGAATTGCCGACTGACGCCAATTCGGTCGGCTTTCAATCCTGGGATAAAAGTCTAACCGTAATGGTGAGCTGTGATACACCGAAACAGATCTGTCTGCGGATGACTATATATATATATATATATATATATATATATGTGTGTGTGTGTGTGTGTGTGTATATGTGTGCATGTATGTATGTGTGCATGTGCATATATATATATATATATATGTGTGTGTATATGTGTGCATGTATGTGTACGCATGTATATTATGTGTATATGAATTTTTTGTATATAGGTGTGTACACACATATATATATGTGTATATGCGCATGTATATGTATATAAGTGTGTAATAAATTGAATGTATGTGTGTGTATGTGTATGTATATATGTATTCTTATTCGTTAAATTGTGTGTATATATATGTATGTATGTGTGTACTTCTATAGGTATGTATATATAATAATTGTAATTCATTTTTTTTTTTTTTTTTTTTTTTACCTAGTGTTGTCTTTATTTAGTTTAATTTCAAATGACCTAATTTTTTTTAAAATAATTTTATTTTAAATCCTATATCTTTTTATTCCCTTTTATTAATAATTATGCCTTTTTAGTAAAGGCCTTTTTCTAATACTTCAACGTTTTGGGGAAATTAGGTTTTTGAATTTGTCCAGCGTCTGTAATATTTGAAAAAATTTTTTTCTTTAGTTTCTTTCTTTTTCCCTCCCTTCCTTCTTTTATCTCTCTTACCACCTTTTTCCGTGTTGCTTTAACTGACGTCGATTTAACACGGCTGTCTGTTAATTTTTAGTTACATTCTCCCCTTCTTTTTTTGCGAACCCAGACGATGTCAATTTTTTTCTTTTCTTATTTATTTGATTTTATTCTGTCTTTTTCTTTTTCCTTTTCTTTTTCTTTCCCTTTATTTTTATTTTTATTTTATTTTATTATTTATTTTTTAATTTCTTTGCAATCTATTTAAAAAGGAAAAGTAGACTAATTTTTCTCCAGTTTCTGAAAGGTTTTTTTCTGTTGCTGAGGTGATGTGTCGTTCCCCGTGGGGATCTTCATATCGAAATGGCCATTCAACATCTTTGAATTAATCCTTTTTTAATATATATATATATATATATATATATATATATATATATAGTTGTGAATTAATTGTACATTGTGACACGAACATTTCTATACTTCGAGATAGATTCTCTTCATCAGGCAATGTTTGATGTTGGTTGTACAGATGATTTACATTTAAATAACAAAAACCTTTGGTTTGAAATGTATGTATGTGGAAAGATATAAAATTTACATGTGTGTTTCTTTTAACGAATCAGAGTGAAGTTTCATTTTTGGATTTGGCTCCAAAGAATATATAATGACCAACTTTTTCTTTTTTTTTTTCTCCTTTTTCTCTTCCCTTATTTTACTTTTCTCCTTTCTTCATTTCTCTCCTTAACGGTCAAGATGTCAACATGCCTTTAAGATAATCTTATCATTTTCCTGTTTTTTCCTTTGATGTTTAGGCTGTCCTTTTCACTTTCTTATTATTTTTGGTCTCCTAGTTATAATTTTCTCGAAATCTTTGATTTTTAAATAACATTTTTGTTCTTTCATTTTCCTGATTTAATTCCTGCTATCCTTGTAGCATCTTTCTAATATCTATCTATTTGTTGTAAAGCTTGATTTTTACAAAAAGAAATTTTTTTATATAAATATTTTTTTGTTGTAATTTACTTTATTTTGATAGTTGGTCAGTAATTATTTTCCTTAAGCACTTGTTGGTTATATGCATATTATTTAATATATATATATATATATATATATATATATATATATATATATAATTCCAAGTGAAGAGGACTCGAGGCTTTTTTTATATCTTGAGTTCTCTGGCATTTATTTTATTATAAATAGTGCTCAATATAATGTGAATTATAGAGCTTAATATAATATAATATAATTATATGGTTATGTCAATTTTTCATTGCTACATGGAAATTTCTATGTTTCGAGATTAATTCTCATCATCAGGCAATGCTGACAATTTACATTTAAATGACAAATACTTTCGGTTTACTGTGAATGTATGTGGGTGTTTTGTGTGTGTGTGTGTGTATGGCTAATCAGAATGGAGATTCACTTAGGGGTTTGACTTCGAGGAATTTCTGTGCTAACCAACTTTTTTCCTCCTCTTTTTTCCCTTTTTCCTTGACCCTATTCCCTTCTTGTCTGCTTTCCTTCGAGTAAACCCCGAACTGATATTTTTTCGCTACATCTATCAATTTGCTGTAAAGTTTACTATCCTGATACAAAGCGGGGTGGGGAATTATTTAAAAAAAAACAAGACAACTAACTTATTCTATCTTTGGCTTTATTTTTATTTTCATTTCTATTTATACCTAATTCATCGGTGAGCATGTTATTTAATTTAGGTTTTATCCATTTTCTAATGTGAATAATTTACAATGTCTACATATGACATTAATTTCGTTACGTTTATTTAATAAATTTTTATTTTTAAGGGATCTAAGAATAAATAGTTTTTCATATAAGCAAATGAACATGGTTCATTTAAGGACTTACATGTTTTAGCTTCTTTTAGAATTTTCCACTTTATTGTGGGTGTTTTTTTTTTGTTTCCTTTACGTACCAATGATATCTCGATAGGGATGTTCTATTTCTGTATTTGCTATTATTAAATGAAGAGGTATGCTGGTAAATTCTCTGCTTTAGAGTGTTTTTAGTGCTCCCTATATAGACTTTTATACTGCCTGGGTTATCCTTCGTCCATATTTTGCATTGATATACCATCGATTCCGCCAAACACCCATCCTCCAGCGGACAGTTCATGGGGTTTCTACAATCACATTTTTTCTCGTCTAAATTGTTATTTTCTGTTGTCTGGTTATTTTTACTAGTTTTGTTGACTTTTTAAAAATATTATTATTGTGGTTTTTTATAATTTTTTCTAGATTATTCATACAGCTGTAACTTAATTTTATAGTGTTTCTATTAAAGATCTTACTAAGTGGGTTTTTCTCCGTGAAGTGTTTCCTAATTACCTCGAGGAATTTTCTTCCCAACCTACCATTAGTCATCTGGTTGTAAGGGGGGGTGCCAGATGATTTTACTATTCCTATTTTTTCTTCGAGGGTTACTTTTCTTGTTTACATATTTAATATTTGGGTTTATGTATCCACCTCGAAGAAAAAATAGGAATAGTAAAATCATCTGGCACTCTCTCTCTCTCTCTCTCTCTCTCTCTCTCTCTCTCTCTTGAGAGGCGGAGTATATATAGTGTTAAGAAGAGTTTATTCTGGAGTTACAGATAAGGATTCATGACATGCATGACTCATGAATTTGATAAATTGTTGTGTATAAGATCCTTGTTTTGTTCATAGATTTTTATTTTTAAATTTATACAAGTTTCACCAGTGTATTGTGAGGAGCACTTCTGGCTTTTTTTTTATATAGACCTAATTCAGATCTATTATTGTTAATTTTGGTTTGATCATATCCATAACTGTTTTGGGTCTCGTTGTAATTATTTTGATATTGTTAAGATTGGATATTTATATATTTACGAGCGTTCTTAAATCAAAGAATTCAGAAAAATTAACGATATATATACTTTTGCTTATGGATACTTGTTGCAAAATAGAATCTTTACGTCTTCCTTGATAAAGTCGATCAGAGGATGAAAGGTGTCCTCTAAAATAACTTTTCATTTTGTCTTCAATCACATTGTCTTTTCACAGATATATTTTATTTATTTCTGAAATTTTCCACACACACACACACACACATATGTATGTATGTACGTATGTACGCCTCACATTTCTCTTTCTCTAGTTAATTCTGCAGAAATTCGTAACTGATTGATTTCTTCATCGATCATGTGTGATCGATTCGACATCTTGCATCTCAGGCTAACATGGTGATTTTTCTAAAATTAAATTTGCATGCGGTGAAATCTCTAAAGAATTGGCAGTTTATAGATTTATGCAACCAATGTTCATTGCTCGTCAAATATGTGCAGGGCATGTATTGATATATATTTACCTATACGCATGAAAGTAGACAAAACAAGTATACTTGTGTGAGAATATGCCTTTACTCCCCACCCCATATATATGTGTGTATATCACTGTATTTGGGCACAATCAATCAAATTGTGTCGATGGGGAATTTACTCTTCTGTTCGACAGTGGTAAAGAAATAAATATCTTAAATGACTTGGGATAGAAAAAGTGTCAGCGCTTCAAAATTAACGAAAAGACATACATTAAACACAAGTACACATTTTATACAGATGCACACACAGATATTTATACCACTCACAACATATATATATATATATATATATATATATATATATATATATAACATTAAATGAGGTTCTTGTTTGAACCAGTAGATGCATATTTTTTAAGTGTTCAAAACATCACTGAATATGCAAAGTCAACAATATATATATATATATATATATATATATATATATTGCATATTTTTCTTCATTCTCTGTTTATAAGAGGTCGAAGAATGCATGCCTTAAAATGACATGTTGAAAAGGGCTATTTCCCTACTAAGTTTTATATGAATTTACAAATAAATAAATAAATATCCGCTCTGTAGATTAAATTAATTTACATTGATCTCTCTACTGGATCAGTTTTAATATTTTCACGATATTACTAGGATCCTCCTAGATTATTTAACATCCTTAACCAGATTTTACTAATCCCTCCCGAATTTTTACCACCGCTATATATATATATATATATATATATAAAGTAGAATCCTTGGTACTTGGTAAGGTAAATTCCACAGGAGATTAAATCTAATGTGAACATTTAACAGAGTATTATAATCAAGAAGAAAAGTTGGATATTTTTTATAAACTAATGGGTAATATGATATTTCTCGGTTCTCTCTTACAGACCGCTCCTCAGACCAAATTCATACAACAATGAATGGGTCAAATTTATCCAGGAAAAGTCAAGTAAAAGAAGGAAGAAAAAAAGAAAAAAGGGGTAAAGAAAAGGAAAAGAAAAAATAGGGGAAGATAGGTTAACTTAACAGTGTTAAATCCTAGATTTTAAGCTTGGCCTAGATTTACAAAAAACAATCGTTAAGGAAACCAGTAAATTTGGACTTTGGTTTCTAGTTGTCTATTTTTAGATGCATGACATTCAAAGTTAAAAATTAGGGGTGAATTAACGCTAGAATAAAGTTTCTTTATTATCATGTTATTAAAATTTACTTTTCTATCATGTTATTATTACTACCAATATGTTTTACATAATAATATAATAATATTATTACGATTACAATTAATAAGAAAAACTAACAATACATTTTTCTAAAAATCCAACCCCTAATTTTTATGGAAACAAATTAGTGGTTTACGCCTGCATAAAAAACATTTAAAATATTTCATATATATATATATATATATATATATATATATATATATATATATATATTAATACAGGTTTCGTTGATTAATATAGACAAGTATTTAGTAAAGATGTCGAAATTTATTTTATTTAAGCTAGGTTTAAGCTGTTTGATGTAGATAGCTTTTAGAATTTTGAGTTTTCGTTTATTATTTTCTTGCCTAAGTATACATGTATTTTCAACAAGCGTTTTTCTGAGAAGTGTGCGTTGATAGCCGTGGTGTTTCAAATGTCGGAATATATTTGAATTGTCCTTTAAGTGTAATGTAAGCCGCTGTGAGAGCGAGTTGGTAGTATGGCCAATGTAGATATTATTTAGTTTGTTAGAGATACATTCTCAAAAGGGGCATTTGAATTTATAAACTACATTGGTTTTTTGCAAATCGCTAACGGTGGGGGAGGAGTCGTTTCGGACGATTGACTTGGATGTAGTGGATTTAGCGTAATATATGATAAACTTAATTCCTTTGTTAGGGTTTATGAGTTTTTTTTAGGATATTTTCGTCTAGTTGGTAGTTGGAGTACATTTGGCTACGATATAAGAGAGTGATATGCTTGGGATTGGTTGGGCTAGTACCAAGTGTTGTTTTTTCCGTGTTAAGGTTTTTAAGAAAATGTCGTATTTGTTCATCAACTATGTAATTGGGAAAATTATTGCTGATGAGTGCCTGTTTTATGTTTTTTAGAATTAATCTCAACATCTTAAGAAAAATCCTACTATCTTGTACTACCGAAGTCCATTTTGTTGACACAAACAATATATATATATATATATATATATATATATATATATACAACGTGACGGCGTTTCCATGGGTTCAGTACTCGGTCCGACATTTAGCAATTTCTACATATCGAACCTCGAAAATACTACCTTTACAAAATTCAAAAACCATCCATATACCTTAGGTTGATGATATCCTACTATTAATTAAAAATACCGACGAAATCCTACAACTTCAAAAACAGTTTCAAAATAACTCAGTCTTAAAATTCACTTGTGAACTCAATGACAACAAAATTCCTTTCCTCGACTTACTAATTAACACTGATGGAAATAAATTCACTATCTCACCATATAAAGAACCCACCAACAAAAATTCCTCCACATTCAATTATATTAGCTCATGCCTCCACTATTACAAAATAGCAATAATAAAAAATCTACTACATCGTGTAAAAACCAATTCGTCTACAAAACAGATCTTCCACAGCGAACTAAAAATCATAAAGCTCAGAACTGATAAAAAAAGTCAACAATTACTGCGATTTCTTGTCGTCTTTTGATGATAGCACTATCAAGCTTATCAGATTATACGAAAGGATCCTACACAAAATAAATAGACAAAACTTGTCTATATTATTCAATGAAACCTGTATTAATGAAAAAAAGCTGCCAAAATACACACACACACACACACACACACACACACACACATATATATATATATATAATAATATATATATATCAAGAATTCGTCAATGGAAGTTTTTTTTTTATTCAACCGAAAAGTTCATTTAGTATGGCAGAGGGGCATAAAATTGGAGAAAAATGAGCATGACTGGCAATAATAGTTATAAATTCTGGCAACATTCAGAACATTGTTCTGCTTAGAGAAAATCTTGTACCGCTGAGCATATATCAACAGATTCTATTTCTTTCTTTCCAACGCATCTCTCTCTCTCTCTCTCTCTCTCTCTCTCTCTCTCTCTCGCTCTCTCTCTCTCTCTGTATAAAGTCCTTAAAAAAAGCAGAGGCTAATATAAGTTTTCTTTTTTGTTTTTATTCATGTTTTCTTTTTACAGATACATTCTACAGATAGATAGATAGATAGATAGATAGATAGATAGATAGATAGATAGATAGATAGATAGATAGATATAAACATACATAGATAGATGTGTCTGTATGGGTATCCGTGTGTGTCAATTTTTGATATGAAGGCGCTGAAGTTATTTACATGAAAAACACACACACACACACATACATATATATATATATATATATATTTGTGTGTGTGTGTATGTGTGACTCTATGTATGTGTCTCTATTAAGTATGATCATTTGCTATACTTTCTAAGCTTTCCTTTGCAAATTAGTCGTATTTGCGTAAAAATGTGCTTGTTTATTTTCATGTTTTTAAAGCATTCCATTCATTTCAATAATTAAATTTCATAACAATATCGGTGTGTATGTGTGCGCGTGAAAGCGAGTGAGATAGAAATACAGACTTTAAGGGCTGCCTAATGTCCGCGCTCGTCCGCACGTCAGTGTATGCATGCATAAACTTTGTTTTGCGTTTGTCTTTGCCAATAGAAAAATCGAGACGAACGCCTCTTTTAAAGAGCCGGAACTAATCGAAATCTCATCAAGGAATCATGGGAAATGGTGAGAGGATGAGATTATAGAAGGCACTGAAATCTTTCAATAATTTTTTTTCCGGAAGGAAGGGGAGAAAATGTAATTACATTCAGATGTTGTTTAAAGACGTCTCAGGCGAGGGTGAGGTTGCAGAAGCGGATCTCTACATTGACTGCTTAACAAACCACCGATTTCGGATAATCGATAGAAACCATAAACTGATGCTGACTGTTTCATGACGTGTCTACGTTTGGTGTACTAATATAAATAAAAAATTTGATTTTCTTTGACTTGCATGATTTATTCGAATTAATGTAAGCATCTTTCATTGTTATATATGTTATTATAGATAAAAAGTTTCAAACAAATACTCTTGATCATCTTCAGGTGAATATTATTTTCGCTGATGTCGAATATGTTCTATGTGCAGATTACTTAATTATTTTCCTGCTTACCAGGCCATTTTCTGCATCTGACTTGGTACATTTCACTGTCTTTTGAGGGAAATTAGACTTAAGATTTGTGATTGTTGTGGATTCTTGTTTAGTAACCACACAAAATAATAATAACAAAAACACATATGGAGAGATAAAATGTAAATTATTTTGAACAAAATATATACAACCTGGAACACGGGTTAGTAGATTCAGGAATACTAGGAATACTGTTAGTAGGAATCAATATACACAATCTTGTAAATAAGAGGTAAGTCCGGGTCAGTCAGTTAAATGCCACACGTGATACACGCTTGGGCGATCATGTCTCGAAAGAGACTGGGCAGAAGATTATCCCGCAATAGGTTGCCATTGCTTTCTGCGGTAGACTGGTTGCCGACCAAGGCTATAGAACCCAATCTGTCCTGCTATTTAACCCATAACTGGAAGGAAGAGACGGATTAATACCTTTCCCAAGGGTATTTGCGCGTAAGTGAATACAATGGTTTCAACTAGAATTCGAACTCGGCTAGCCGGTTTCTCGTTCCGAGCCGATATCCACTGTACCACAACGCACTCTTCCGGGTAATAAGTCTATATTCTTCCTGAACCAAATAAGCGGCAGTTCAACTACTCAACTCCTGCTACACACTCTTTTTAACATTCACTACCCTTCTCTTTAGGCAGGATTATATGTACACCTTAGACGAGTCCATTTATTGCGCAATAAAGGGGTGATCCCCAACACTGATAATTAAGGCCTGTATCATCTGCACCACCGTTCCAACAGATATTGGTGCTGTGTTTTTTGCCGCTTTAAATCCATTATTTCGCGAAAATATCCTTGAGAAAAAGAATTAATCCGTCGCTTTTCCCTCTAGATACGGGTTAAATGGCAAGACAGATTGGGTTCTATAGTCTTGGTTGGCAACCAGTTGACCACAGAAAATAATGACAACCTAATGCGGGAAAACCTTTTGCCCAGTTAATCATGTTTCGAAAGAGACATGATTGTCCAAGTGAGTATTTTATATGGCACCCAAACGACTGATTTGGATAAAGGAATTGAATAGCAGAACAGATTAGGTGCCCAAATGGTGCCCAAACGGTGCCCAACAGACCTTATATATATATATATATATATATATATATATATATATAGAGAGAGAGAGAGAGAGAGAGAGAGAGAAATGGTATCATAACGCAATTCATTTTGCCAGAAATTGGGAAACTAATTGTTGTATTGCTTAACGTTAGCAGCGAAAGGTGCAATGCGAATATTTCAGACTGTTTCAACACAGACTTCTTTCCAACCAAGGCTATAGAACTCAATCTGTCCTGATATATATATATATATATATATATATATATATATATATATATTATTTTAATATAATTAATTTAAGATTTTCGCGAAACAGAAATTCTCATGTTAAGGAATCATATTTTTACCATGATCCTATCTTCATGGTGATTAACAGAATTTATTTTTCAAAAAGTAAGAGACCTTTTGACTCACAGAGTATAAATATCTTCTACTTAGGTTTTCAAATTAGAGGTTCATATATTTATTCTTAATGTGTTAAAAAGGGTATCAATTTTTGCGCTATTTCCACTTTTTTATATATATCAGTCAGTTAATTGCCATAAGTGATACAGGCTTGGACAAGTCTCTTTCGAGACATGACTGGCTAGACAGAAAATCATCCCGCACTAGGTTGCCATTGTTTTCTGCGGTAGACTGGTTGCCAGCTAAGGCTATAGAACCCAATCTGTCCTGTTATTTAATCCATAACTGGAAAGAAGTGACGGATTAATACCTTTCCCAAGGGTATTTGCGCGGAAGTAAATGCAACGAATTCGACTGGAATTCGAACTCGGCTCCCCGATTTCTCGTTCCACTGCACCACAATGCACATTTTTATGTATACCACTACTAATAAGCTATTTTTATTTTTATTTTGTTTTTTACACATTTTAAAAACTATTTCTGTTTAAATAAAACCCTATTATTGTTCATGTATAGTGTGACTTTATTTTTTACTTCGCTATTTTATCGATAATTTGTCATTTTTCTAAATTTTAATTATTATCTAGTGTGATGCTTAAACAGTGTTTATAGAACAGTCATTTCTTTCCTAAAGTTTAGGAATTCTATTTTTTTCATAATTCGAATACTATGTAAGTTTTCATGTAAGCACAAGAGGTATGCGTCGTTTAAAGGCCTATATGTTCATGTGTTTTTTTTTTGTTTTTTTTTATATTTCCCATTTTACCGTGGGAAATTTATTCGTTTATTTAAGTGCCAGAAATACCTAGCTAAAGGGGTTTGGTTTTTGCAAAGCTTATTCTTAAAATAATAAAGGTGCTGGCTCCATCTTAATTTATTCTTTGTGATACCTACGCATTTATTTTTTAATATATGGATTTTCTATCGATGAGTGAGAGCATTGGTAAATTACAGACTCAGTAAAGCATTTATTATTTCATGGACAAGTTTCTGGAATTTGTCAATTACAAACTCTTTCTTTATTTATTTTTATTTTTCTGTTTCTTTTTTTTTTGTTGTTTATAGGCTGAATGTTTGTTTAGTAATTTTTTATTATGCTTTTTTCTTCTACTTAAGTTATCGGTACAACAATAACCTAATTTAAATGTGTTTTATTAAGAATTTTACTAAGTGTATTATTTTGTGGGAAGTTTTTTTCGTTTAGTTTGAGAAATGTGTATTCTAAATTACTTTTAACCATTTGATTAAAAGGGGGTGTATATCAAATGATTTGTCTATTACTGCTTCTTTTAGTAGAAAGAAACTCATGGAGAGCGTGGCAGCAGAGAGTCCTCAGAAGAGAAGCCCCCGTCAAGCAAGTGTTTCGGCCCTTATCTCCTGACACTCTAGGGGGGTTGAGCCACACCCGGTTCATGACTCCGGATGTCCCTCTGCTGCCTTTTTTTTTTTTTTTTTTTGGGACGAGCCACGGATGGGATCCGTGACCTTCTGGATATGCTCATTTTCACTCAAAGACTCCCGCACTAACCACTTAGCCAAAGGTACACCTGATATTTGTAGGAAAGTTAAGCCTTATGGAGTTCACTTTTATTCCTCCTTGACCAGATCCAGCTTGAACATCTCTCTGCCGCTTCTGCCATTGCTTTCAGGGCTCTGGTTTTTTCCCTCCCTGCAACTGAGAGCTGTTTCATGAGGCTGTATGCAGACGCTCCTACAAACCCCCTAGCTCCAATTTCTGCAGTGATGACTTTGACCTGGTAGTCTTCTCTCCTCAGGCTGTTTGCCAGATCAGCATACTTTCCAGTCTTGTAGATTTGAGCTGCCTCCATTCTGTTCTCATATGGCACTGTGAGTTCTATCATAATCAGCTGCTTGGTTGACTGAGAGTGGACTACTATGTCTGGTCTCATGCCACTCTTGCTGATGATCTCTGGGTGACTCTTCCATTCTGGGAGGTCTGCAGTGCACTCCCAGTCATCTGCCCCGTCCAGCATACTCTGCCTGCATGTTCCAAGTGGTACTGTTGTTCTTGGCCAAGATTTGCTGCCTCCTGCCGTGAAGAATGTTGCGGATGCTTTTGGAATCCTGATTTTCCCTTTTGTGGTGTTGGTACTAGCCCAGACTACTTGTACAATCTCTTTGAGCACTTGATTGTGCCTCCATGTGTACCTTCCTTGAGCCAGGGCTACTTTACATGAGCTTAGGACATGCTCTACTGTTTGTTTTTCATGGCAGAGGGGGCATGAAGGATCGTCTGTTTTTCCCCACTTCACCAGGTTTGCATATGAGGGCAGAAGGTCATATGCAGCTCTGAGAATGAAGCTGATCCTGAGAGGGGCCATGTGCCAAATGTCATTCCAAGTGAGACTTCTTTGGAGTGCATTCTCCCACGTTGTCCATTGCCCTTGCTGGCTCTGCTGGACTGCTTTTTGGAGTCTTTTTTGGTCTTCTTCTTTTCTCATCTCCTGAATCATCATGTCTCTTTTGGCTTTTCCTTTGGCCTTTGACCACCACTCAGTTTTGGTCATCCCCAGTCCTTGTCTGTTGGTCTGCATGTGACCTGTTATTTCTCTGATCTTGAGACTTTCTCTAGCAGAATCCATTGCCTCTTGAACTTTCCATTTTCTGCCTGTCTTCAGTTGGGGCTTGATTGCTTCTACCACCCTGTCTCCTGAGTCCTCCAGCATGCTTTGAAGTCTGATCTTCCCTGCTTTATATTTCTCCAGGATGGATTTCAGTGGTAGTTTCAGCTTTGCTTGGCGACAGTACAGCGCTATGTCAGTCAGACAGGGTGGGACCCCAAGCCATTTCCTTGTGAACTTGCTGATTTTGGCTTCCATTACCTCCACTATGCTGGTGCAGATGTCGTATATCATCAGGGGCCATAGGAGCTTTGGTATCAGCATGAACTGCAAACACCAGACCTTGTATTTGCCAGGGAGCCCACATTGGTCAATGGTCTCCAAACCTTCTTCCAACATCTGCTTGGTTTCTTTTGCTCTTTGTGTGTCTTTCAGCGTATCATCATACCACCTTCCAAGGCTCTTGACTGGCTCTTCTGTGACTGCCGGAATGGCCTGGTTGGCAACACTGAAGACTACAACTTCGGCCACTTTTCCTTTTCTCAGCGAGAGACTCCGTGATTTCTTTGGCTTAAACTTCATTCTAAATGAGGCAACTATGTTGTCCAGCCTCTCCAGCACATGGCGTGTCTCCTCTTCTCTGGATGAAATCACCGTAGTGTCATCCATGAAGGCCTTGAGAGGGGGCATCTTGTATCCATCTCCAAGGTCTGTTTCTCTTACGTTGCTAGTTGCTGCATTCAAGATGACTTCCATTGCCAACACGAACAGTATTGGGGAAATTGCACAGCCCATTGCAATGCCCACCTCCAAGTTGATCCAATCTGTTGTATACTCCTTGGTAGAGAACCGCATTGAGAAGCCATTGAAGTACTTCTTAAGCATGTCGCGAATGTTCTCTGGCACATGGTATATCTCCAGAGCCAACTGTATCATCTGATTGGGTACAGATCCATATGTGTTTGCCAGATCAAGCCACACCACGTCCAGGTTTCTCTTCTCTGTTTTTGCTCTTTGGATTGCGTCCCAGATCATCGCTGCGTGTTCTACACAGCCAGCCACTCCCGGGATGCCACCCTTCTGGACTGACACATTCAAGTACTTGTTTTCCATGAGGTAATTGGTCAGCCTTGCTGCCATGACAGAAAAGAAGATTTTCCCTTCGACGTTCAGTAGTGATATTGGCCTGAACTGGCTGATGTCACTTGAATTTTGCTCCTTGGGGATGTACACACCATCTGCTGTCATCCACTGGCCGCTGATCTTCTTGTTTTTCCAAGCCGATCGCAGCTTTTATTAGTTTTATTTTTAATAATTTTATTATTTATTGTTTCATTGTTATTATTATATTTAATATCGGTGCATTTATAGTCATTTTCTTTCAAAACCTTATTATAAAAATTTCTATGTTGGTAGAATATTTTTTGTTTGTGAAATTTCTACTCATCCTTTTTTCAGTGGATAAGGGTGTTTGTTTAATTATAGAAAGAGGATAGGTTGATTAAGTGTTGATATATAGTGGATTGTTATTAGGTTTTCTATAAGGTCGGTATGTATTGTTCATTAGATCTAAAGTTATATCTAAGAAGATTGCTTGTTTATTTTGGTGTTAATAGTTACTTTTAAATTTATGCCCTAAAACACTCTATTTATAAGTTTTCTAATCTCATATGTGGTTCTACAGAAGGATGCTGCGGATATCGTGAACCGAGCATGCGATCAACGATCAGGCGTTGGAAAGAATGGATTCGAAAAGGAAATTAATCATGAGCATCAGGAATAGAAAACTGAAGTTCCTGGGACATGCAATAAGGAAGGAGAGACTGGAGAACCTCATACTGACTGGTCAGAGAGAAGGAAAAAGAGACAGAGGAAAACAGCGGATAACATATTTGCAGGGCCTAATCAGGTGGATGACGAAACGGGGGTTGCGAGTTGTAACAAGAGCAAACATGCTAAGAGCCACAAGGGATAGGGAGACGTGGAGAACAATGATCGCCTACGTCCTGACGGGACAGGGCACATAGAAGAAGAAGAAGAAGAAGAAGAAGAATCTCATCTATTTTAAAGTTAGTGGATTTTTTACCTATCATAAAGTCATCGTCCTTATACAATACGATAACTTTAATGTCAATTTCTCGGAATGCTGCTAGGTTATATAAAATGAATGGTCCTAAGATGTCTGTGGATTCTCGCTAGTCGAGTGACCCCACTGTTAAAGTTATCATCACTATTTTTAATCCATTGTTTTTCTCTTGAATGAGTAGATCTGTGTAGATTTTAATAAAATCTTTACATTATTCTGTTTATATATATATATATATATATATATATATATATATATATATAGGAAAAACTACTAAAAAGTTGTAAGTTTCTGGATTTTAAAATTAAATACATATAGACTAGGGTTAAATAGGGACTTAGGTGTTTTGAATCTTTATAAATATTTCGATAGTTAAACATTTTTAGATGCTTAAAAATTTTCTTTAAAGCAACATTTAAAAGTATTATTAGAGATAGGTTTACGTTTACAAATATTTAAAAACTCTATCGCTTTCTACGTCACGTGATGTAAACATCTCTCGACGAACGCTCTCGCGGCGAACGCTTCTAGTTTAAATTTTAAAATCATTTGTTTCTGATGAAAGGCCGAGGCCGGTCTGAAATATCATATATATATATATATATATAATAATAGAAATAACTAAATACTGTCAAAAAATACAATTTTAAACTTACAAATTTTTAGTAGTTTTTCCTATACATATTAAGACAGTATACGTGGATCATCATTATGCCATATATATATATCTATATATATATATATATATATAGAGAGAGAGAGAGAGAGAGAGAGAGAGAGTTTATAAATTATGACGTGTTGAGATTTCCTTTATAAACTCTCTCTCTCCCTCCTTCCTTTATCTCTCTCTTTCCCCCCTCCCCCCTCTCTCTCCCTCTTGGAAACGTCTTAGGCATTCGCCTGACTTTTCTATGACACTGTCAGTCCTCTGCCTTCGGGTAGAGGGCGCTCTCTGCTTCCGAGCAGAGAGCACAAACCCAGTCGTGGTTCCGCCGAAGGGTAGAATCACGACTGGGGAAAAATAGACAGAGATTTTTTGGCCCGGCTATATGGCCGGGAATACCCACTATAAAATGACCATGTGTCACATCTGGCCTTGCGTGGGAAGGCTAGTAAATACGGAATAAGGAAACTTCCTATCGCTCTGGTTAATACCCATCGAGCTCTCGATATGGATTTACCTATTAATAATTTATATTAAGGTAATCTTGTTGGATTATCCTCACCGTTTACGGACTGACAACTATATATATATATATATATATATATATATATATATATATATATATATATATATGCATGCATATTATTTTAAATCCAAAATGGATGAGCAAATAGGAAAACCCCAACCCGATCCCATTAATATTAATTTTATTAATATAAAACTGATCACGATGGAGAGCTTATCTTAGTTACAAAGAAAATATATCTTATTTCTCCGTTGACTTTCTCCTGTCTACTCCTTTTGTTTTTTCTTAGCTTCCCTTTTCCCCTACCACGTCTACCCCTGTGGCACGGGTTAATTTTTAACTTTAACTTTTACAGACTTATTGTAAAGTTTTCTAATATCGAGTCATGAATCGCTGTGTTTGCTTTTCTCCTTTCTTACGTGGTTCGATCACGGCGGCCCGTGGTCGTCGGCTAAGCGTCTGACTCACGTCACTTTACGTGGGCGTGTGGTCACCGATTTCTTGGAATACACTTTTGATTTTTACAGACGTATTTTAAAGTTTTCTAATATCGAGTCATGAAGCGCTGTGTATGCCTTTTCTCCTTTCTTACGTCGTGCTGACAAATTCAAATATTGTTTTAATGCCACTCCATTTTTAACTTCCTGTGTATGGATATGTTTTTAGGCTTCTTCCGGTATAGAAATATTTTCACATATTTGAATTAATAAAGGTTTTGTTTCGACCGGTGTTAAAGAAGGGAGAAATTTCTTGCTGAAATGGCCAGCCAACGAAATTAAATTTCGAAATTTTGAAATACTTTATATATATATATATATATATATATATATATATATATATATATAATTCCGTTTTGTGTCACGATATCGTTCTTCAATCCGATATTGCTATATAAGCAGACACATGTTAAAACTGTGACCCCTTTTTGAATTTTCCTGCTGTCCCTTATTGAATAAAAATAGCATATCCATCTTAGTGTAACTGTCAAATAAAATTCGTTATTTTTTTCTTATCAAAAATATCCCATAGATTTTTATTACGATTGCGATCAGGGCTTCGTGGGGGCCAATTCAGATTCCAAAGCCCTCCTCCCTCTTCTTTTTAGTTAAATAATTCTTACAAAAGTTTGACGTTTCACCCAGCATTTGAATATTCAATCACCCCTGTCCTAATACTTCTGCACACTACCGGTAGTGTGCAAAAGTGTTATGACAGGGGCGATTTTAAATTTTAATTTGATGCGTCATACAAGATAAAATAGTTCTTGTCCTAATATTTTGCACAGTACTATATATATATATATATAAAGGGAGAGAGTGAAAGGGTGGGAGGAGGAAAATGGAGAAATGTGGTCGGTCTAATTTTCCGGAAAATCTTGGTTGTGTTGCCAGGTTGTTTGAGATTATGTTTTAGTCGTGTGTTGATATTTGCCACAAAAATAAAATCACTTCAATGGAAACGATCACCTTGGGAGGCCTCTAACCGTCACACGCATGAGACATGCATCAAGTCAGTTAATCAGAATATCAGCAAGTTAATCAAAGTAAAATTAAAAGTGACTAATTACATGGAAAGCTAAATTGGTTCAGTCGTCAAACTTGAAATGAGTTCCTCAACCGGAAAATAAAAAGACATTTGCTAAACAGACAAGTTTTATTCTTTCAGATTGGATCAGACTAATTTGAAGGGTAAGGCGATAAGAAGATCAATGCAAGCTCTTGTAAATGCAATTTAATCTACCCTGTTATTTCCTTGATAAGTACCTTTTTTCAGCCAATTTTTATAGACTGATTTCAATCCTCAATGAATGCCACATTAAAGATAAGTAAATATACACTTTTCTCTTATATACAGTACTGTGCAAAAGTATCAGGACAAAATTTATTTTATCTTTTATGCGGCATCAAAACAAAGTTTAAGATCAACCCTGTCCTAAAACTTTTGTAGACTACCGTTAGTGTGCAAAATTATTAGGACAGGAATGATTTTCCTAAAAACCTCACTGAAATTCAAATAAAGGTTGAAAAACCAAGTAAATTGATAATAAATATTAATTATTTAAAACTAGGTGTAAAAGAAATATATTAAAAAGAAGTTATATTTAATTTTTACTATTTTCTATTAAACAAGTTATTTTAAAACTACTCTATTGAACATCTATGGGACATTTTGGATAAAAAATTGATAAATCTAATGTTACTTTGCAAGACACACTTTGAGAACAAATACAAGCTGCTTGGCAGGAGATACCATGAGATACATTGAAAAAGCTTGTGATGTCAATGCCTGACAGAATGAATTCTGTGATCAAAGCAAAAAGCTGTTATACTAAATATTGAATTTATTTTGTTACAAATATTTTTTCTTGTTAATGCATTTGTTGAGTAAATCAAATAAAATTATTTTAATTAAATTGTTTATTTTCTGTCAATATGCCTCATAAAAGATAAAATATTTCTTGACCTAATACTTTTGCACAGTACGGTATATATATCCTAGTGCAAATTAATTGAAATAAAATGAAGTTTGCATTCTTGGATCTTTCACACTTTCCCTGATAACGTAAACGTCGTCTCTTGGCGTGGTTTTTGCTTTTCCGACCATATTTTCTTTTACGTTTTAGACTCAAGGATCCAGTTTTTTCGTGCAACGTTCCAATTTTTGTGCGCTTTCTTAGAATGACGTCCATTGCAAACAATGGCTTTAAGAGAACTAATCAACAGTCAAGACAATAGTGTCTGGGCAGGGTTAAAAATCTGATGCTACCACGGATGGAGCAATATTATTTCAAGGCCAAATAATTTTCATTATACATCCCAAAAATAAATTCATATTACTGCACACCGTTTCAAAATGCCTAATCAGAGGAGAAAATAGAAATCGATTGCACTCTGTCACTTCAGTGGGTCTAAGACTGACCGTGTAATAAAAGAAAGGAAACTAAAGCAGTTGTTTCAACTAATTTGCAAGGGGCTGTATATATATATATAGACAGATTTATATATCTATACATATATATATATATGTCAGGAAATTCACAAACAAAAACAAAAAAAAACAACGGAATCATTTTTGGGTTATTTTTTTTTTTTGGCGGGGCGGTCTTTGTTTGTTAATTTTATTTGTGTAAAATCTTCTGTACGTTAAAGACAGAAACGGATGATGGTTCGACCGAAATAGGCCTATACTTCTGATTCACCATGAAATAACGTGTCTGCCTTAATTTTTCTTATATTTGCTCTATATATATTTATATACATATATATTTAGAGCTCTCTTAGAGAGTTATCCTACCACTTTATGTGCAAGATACTCCTTTGGATTCTTCTATATCTACACCGCATGCTTATATATATATATATATATATATATATATATATATATATATAATTTGGAGAAGTTTATCATTTCGGCGAGCATTGTTATTTCAGTTGTGCCAACTTCGAAGTTTCGTGAAGACGTCACAATAATTATCACACAAAAATAACTTCGAAGACTGCATGACGGAAATATTACTGCTCAGTTAAATGACAAATATCTCCACATTAATTCAATCAATGCTCTATATTTACTCCGATATCGAGCACCTTATGATAAAACATCTGCTTGCCTAAAATGCTTTTCTACCATAAAACTACTAATAAAACAAAAACCTTGTCACTAAGTTTCATTACAGTTTATATATATACATATATATATATACTTACATTTACTGTATCGAGACAGCAGATAATTTTCTAAACACATGCTGTTAAATATAAAAGACAATGAATGTCTATTATGTTTAAACATAAGCCGGTCTAAACGTCGTATTTTGGCTTTAATCTCAGGTTTGCTATTTGGTAACTGTGATCGTTGCTTAGAAAAGTTTTATGTCAACACAAGATAAAATCGTCTTTCATGGTGGATGTTTTTATGTTAACATCCTTGTAACCTCTCTGAAGATGGCTCATGTCAGCCGAAAGTTTTGAACCAACTTAATAAAAAAATTATCCAAATGTTGGAGAATTTTTGTCTTTATTTTCACCTGAAATTAAAGCGAAAATATGATGCTTAGAACGGCTCATGATTAAACATAATAGACATACATTGTCTCTTATATTTAACAATATATATATATATATATATATATATATATATATATATATATATATATATATATGGTTGCCTTGTGGTGCATTGGATATCTGCTCGGAACGAGAAATCAAGGAGCCGAGTTCGAATTCCAGCCGAATTCATTGCATTCACTTACGCGCAAATACTCTTGGAAAAGGTATTAATCCGTCTATTCCTTCCAGTTATGGGTTAAATAACAAGACAGATTGGGTTCTATAGCCTTGGTCTGCAACCAGTCTACGGTAGAAAGCAATAGCAACCTACTGCGGGATAATCTTCTGCCCAGTCAGTCATGTCTCTTTCGAGACATGATCACCCAAGCGTGTATCACGTATGGCACTTAACTGACTGACTGATATATATATATATATATATATATATATATATAAATGCATATATATAAACTCACCTTGTTAATGTTTGAGTGCATGTGTATGTATGTGTGCACGTGTATGTATGTGTGTGTGTGCATGTGTATGTATGCGTGTGTGTATTTTCTGATGAACATATTATGTGTCTTCTCAATATTTAAGAAATGTAAAGTTTTCTGTTTGGATTTTTGGCTTGAGAAGTTATTATTTACATTATTTACATGCGTACACTTCTCATAATTTTTCTTGTTGCTCTCGAAATATCGGCCTTTAAAGTCTTCGGTCTTTATCAGGTATATATCAATCCTGGTAATCTACTGATAATTTCGAACAAAACCCTTTATTTAATGACGGAACTCGGTTTAAAATTGGTGAGCAATAACTGGGTTTCTCTGTGTAGGGCCAGAAACAATCCTGCACTTATATAAATCTACCATCCGCCCAAGCATTGAATACTGCTGCCATATCTGGTCGGGTGCTCCTCCTATCCGCCTAGGTGACCTTGACAAAATCCAACAAAGAATCTGTAATGTAATAGATCTCAACTTGGCAGCTCAGATATAGTCACTTTCTCACCGGCTCAATGTGGCTTCATTATGTCTGTTCTACAAATACTTTCACGGCTTCTGCTCCGAAGAATTTAGCTCACTGGTGCACCCTATATATTAATTTACTCGAGCCACAAGATTAGCGACTAGGTCCCACCCTTTTACTGTGAAACCAATAAATTATAAACGCAAATTCTACTCCAACAGCTTCTTTTCTCACACTTCCCACCTGTGAAATTCCCTTCCATCTACTTGCTTCCCCGACAGCTACAATCTCCAAGAATTTAAATGTAAAGTCAATAGTCATCTCCTATTTCACTAACCTGCATCCTATCTCTCATGCTCCTTTCTCCATCCACTCCATTCTTATCAGTATTCTCATCCTTCTCTTACCCACTTCCTGACATCCCCTAAAACCTGTCACTCTTTCTCATGACTTTCCTCCTATGTAACCCTCTGCAAAACAGTACCAGTAAAATACCTTGTTTGGGGGCGATATGATTATAAAAAAAAACTTAAATAAGAACAAGACTAATATTGTTAGACATGGACACTGGTACGAATACTATTTTCACCTGCAGATTAAATAAAGGATTCAGTTCGAAATTCAATGTAGCTAACCAGAATCGACATGCACCTTACGAAGCCCGGAAAACACAGCGACCGAAGCGTGATTTCTTAAAAAATATTTTGGAGAATATTACTGTTTTATCATCATATCCAGATGGTACATAGGACAGCCACTTTTTGTTGCTGTAACAAACTTTTTTTTACTGGGCAGAGTTGTTAGCCCTGCACTCAACCCCCGAACCTGGAGGACCGGTTGACTATTCTTGGTTTTTACGTTTACAGCACCTGGTATTCCCAAACGGTCACTCATTTAAGTACTGACCAGGCTCAATGTTGCTTAACTTTGGTGATCTGATGGGAACCGATGTATTCAACACGATATAGCCGTAGACTTTGATGTTTTATACTTTGCCAGTATCACTGTGGTATGCCTTTCTTTTACAAGATTACTAATGTGTAATCTTTTTGGCTAAATCCTCAGAGCCTAAATGTATATTTTTTTTAGAATTCGATATTAGTTTTTTTTGTTGTTATTTTCTTTTAGAGTAACTGAAAAATTTGACAGATGCATGTTTGGAACTGCTTTTTAAAAAAACATATAAATTTAATTAATGCCAGAAGAAATAATAAGAAAAATCACAAACAAAAAATTACTCTTCAAATTTACATTTAAATGCATCAATATTCAGCAGAAACGCTCTTTATTTTCTCTCAAGCATTTATTTAATTTAATTCTGATTATTCTTGGAAAACAACAATGTTTTCCTAACTGCTTTCTTCAGGCTTGAATTGAACATTCTTCTGACCATTCCCAAGACCATTCCTGTCTTCGCTGTTATTCCAATTTACTCAATTTTGAGTAGAAATTGTATCTTAAAATCCAAATTCTTCAAATTCTTATAATGTGATTATAAAAATAGATGAACCTGTAAATAGACTCATGGGCAATGTTTGAAATGCAGACGATTTCTGATTTTTATTTTTTTCTTGACAGACCTAAAAATGAATTCATTTCTGTCGTACACTAAATGTGTCATATTTGCCATTTGAGATGAAGTACATAAAATCTTCGCTAGAAAATTGGATCTTTTCATTCAAGTAGCAGAGAATTGGAAGTCCTTGTGATGTCACTAGAAGGTTAACTCTTTGGTGACAATTGACACACGGAGAAGCTAGCGTTGGCTCTGCAATCGACAAGGGGATGCCAGTGAGTATAGCCTGTGGGACTCGTTATACTTTAGTGCATGAAACAAAAGCTATTTGAAAAAATGCTTTGGTTTTAGCCGGATAATTACGAACTTATCTCTTTACATCGTTGCATTTCGGTAATTTTCCAACGGAAATTAAAATCGTTCAGGAAGAAAGGTCGGAGGTAGAAAAGCAGGAAGAGACAGACATGGATGTCGAATTAAAGGTTAACAGAATTCTGTTGTGGGTACACACAGAAGGAAGTGAGGTAAAACCATGGATTCCTAATGAGAAAAAGGAGGAAAATGATTGAAAGGAAGCCGGAGTAGAAAAAGAGAACGAGGAAAAAGATGTGATAGGAAGAGAGGAAAACTGCTAAAAAAAAAACGGCAGATTTTCCATCCAATGCCTTTTAGCGAACAAACAATTTTACGTCAAAAAGGTTAAAAATAAAACTGAAAAGTAGTTTACCAAATTTTGACCTTTCATTTGATTTTAAAAATTCATTTATTTTTACTTATGTCTGTCGTTATGTCTGTCATTCCTTCTTATCTATCTATCTATCTATCTATCTATCTATCTATATATATATATATATATATATATGTATATATATATATGCAGTACTGTGAAAAAGTATTAGGACAAGAACTATTTTATCTTTTATGAAGCATATTGAGAAAAAATAAACAATTTAATTAAAGTAATTTTATTTGATTTATACTTGTTACAAAATAAATTTAATATTTAGTATAATAGCCTTTTGCTTTGATCACAGCCTTCATTCTGTCAGGCATTGACATCACAAGCTTCTTCAGTGTATCTAATGGTATCTCCTGCCAAGCAGCGTGTATCTGTGTGTCTTGCGAAGTAACATTAGAATTACCAATTCGAGGGGCGGGGAATGAGAAAAAATTTAGTCATATCCAAGGATAATAGAATAATGAGCAGTTTCAAAATAACCTGTTTAACAAAAAATAAGAAAATTAAATATAACTTCTTTTTAATACATTTCTTTTACACCTAGTTTTAAATAATCAATATTTATTAGCAATTTACTTGGCTTTTCACCCCGTATTTAAATTTCAGTGAAGTTTTTAAGAAAATCACCCATGTCCTAATACTTTTGCACACTACCGGTAGCGTGCAAAAGTGATAGGACAGGGGTGATTTTAAACTTTATTTTAATATCTCATAAAAGATAAAGTAATTCTTGTCCTAATACTTTTGCACAGTACTGTATATACATCAGTCTCTTAATATCTATCTATCTATCTATCTATCTATCTATCTATCTATCTCTATCTATCTATTATGCCTTTATAAACAATTTTAATAACAAAATTGCAATATTAAGCGCAATTCTATATTTTGTATCGCGCTCTCTTTATAAAAGTAAATGATTGAACAGATCTCTCTCCCTATATATATACATATATATATATATATAATAAGATAGATGGATATGAATAGACTGTGATAAATAGATATATGAGATATGAATATAATGATATATATATATATATATATATATATATATATATATATATATATATATATAGGGAGAGAGATCGCATAAACATGCGTTCATACGATTGCAAAGAAAGAAGCACACAGAAATTTGTTTCTCCCTTTCTTTCGCTTCAAACACACATACACATATATAAATGAAATTATATTAAACACTATAATAAATTTCTAAAACAACCTTATGATATTAATTATAACAAACTTACCGTAAATAATGAAAATAACACAATTTCCTGCAATTGTCAGAGAATCAATAATATGCCAAGATACTGTTTCAACTTCTGAAAATCCTTATTTTACCAAACATTATATCAGTTGTACTAAAATTAATTTTAAATTTCGATTTTACCAGCGGAACTTAACTTTTAATAATAAAATATATAGTAATTCTACTTCTATCTCTAAATATTACTAGGATTTTAAAGATGCAATTAAAACTCCTACAGTTAAATAGAAATTATCAACTAAAGCTAGAACATGTCAATCATTACATGAAATATGTTTCCTTTGTTTACAAGAAAAAATCCATCTAATAAAATTCCCCAAAACTGATTTATTGAATCAAAGAAATGAAATCATTCATTTTTGCAAACATAGAGTCTTCCATACCCGTGAATATATCTGAAATTATCTCAGTTTTATCTTAATATTTTTTACTATTTGTTTTTAAATTTTAGTTTATTAAACTGTTTTTATTTTCATTACTATCATATTTATGAATACATATTAACAAATACCCTAAAGAAAATATTTTTAATTTTAATCTTAATTTTTATATCTTCATATTATTCTTATGCTTTATGCTGTTTTTTATTTTTATTTACTTTGTTTTATTTTTGTTTCGATTTTTCTATCACCTTAGTCTTTCTTTTTTCTTTCTCTTTTCTATTCTTTTCTCCCTATATTTTTCCCCTTACCATTTTCTCCTTTTTATGGTTAAAAATTTTGACATGTCTGGCTTTCTGTAGCAAGACCTTTCAACACTACTATCTATGAGTCTTGCGTACACCGTGCTTTAAAATATTACAACCTCTCAACCCCCACTTAATTAATCTCATTTGATGACCTCTTTATTCTTATGTTTCTATTCATTTCTAATTTTTTTTATTTAAAATGTTATTTTTTTAAATTTCCTTATATATATATATATATATATATATATATACTACCAAGTAAATTAACCATATTTAATTGCCTGATAATGGTGTTTTAACACCGAAACTTTATAGTTATTGGACTGCAGTATGCTATTATTATAGTAATAAGAATTTCCATATATATATATATATATATATATATATATATATATATATATATACTTTAGGACATGTACAAACTACTACAAAATTGTATATTTTGTTTCTACATTGAAAGAACCATATCTCATCAGGTAGTTAATAATATTGACAATAATTGTTTTATTGAAAAAAACTTTTTAAATAAACGTCTCTTCCTTTTATTTTTGGAAATCTTTTTTTCCGAGGAAACAAAGATATTAAAAAAAAGAGGGAAAAGAAGAGGACAGAAAAGATGAGAAATCCAGAAAGGGAAGGAAAGAGAAAAGAGAAAGACAGTAGAAACAAAAAGCAAAGTGGAATACAAGAGAGAAAGCACTAAGAGGGAAAAACCATTGGAAACGGCTAAGAGAGAGAAGTTTTAAATTAGGGCCGGAAGTGATTTTAAGATAGATATAGTTACATGGTGTCTGGGTTTAAATCTTTTTGCATTAAAAAATAGAAAGCGAAGAGAAGAACAAAGAGTAAAAAGTGAGAAAATGCACAGAGGAACGAAAGAGTAGAAACAACAAGAACGGTTAAGAAATAGAAATTTCAAACTTTGGCCGAAAGTGAATTCCAGACAGATACATACATTGTTACATTGTTTCAAACTAAACCCTTTAGCATTTTGTATAGATATATATATATAGTCATCCGCAGACAGATCTGTTTTGCTGTCTCATAGCTCAACAGTACGGTTACACATCCGATTGCTTTTAACCCAGGATTGAAACCCGACCGAATTGGCGCCAGCTGCCGATTCTACCTCTGAGCTATGGGCGCTCGGTAGAAGGAAGCAGACTTTTAGCGTATGATGTATGATACGCCAGTAGCCAGAGTGCTCTTATTCATTACTGAATGAGCGATGCGTAGATGCTAGATTAGCTACAGTTTTTTCAAAGTCTACCATTCTTCCAGAGTGCTCAATCAGGGTGTGAGAGCGTGTATATATATATATATAGGATATCCATAAAGTTCATTTAAATAATTATAACTTTAAGCATAATACCTTGTCTGTCGTTTTTCATGAAACCTGTATAAAAGAAAGTTTGCTGCCCAAACACACACACACACAATATATATATATATACAAAATTTCAATCACGTTTGAAATCATCTCCCCTGTTTATTATAAAATGCTACGATCGTTTGTACCAACCAAATATTTGATCATTTTCTAAAAGGAATAATTTGCACGAAGTGATACCATTTATAAAACGGAATGGTATTTTAATTCGACAAGACATTGTTAAGTGTCACAAACATTGACCATTCTATTAATCAATTTTAAATTACAATTGAATATTTTGAATAGATTAAAGAGATTCTTCAATTTCTTTATTTTTCTCTTACTCTTGATATTTTGGCAAAGATAAATTCTATAAAGAAGTATTTCTTTCTTTCCATTTAAACATTAAAATACAAAAAGATTTTTTAACCAAAACTACCAGCATTTATTAATATAAAGTCTTACATAATTGAATTTGCCAATCGTTTTGACAGCATGGTGACTAAATAAATGAATTTCTGAAGGCCTATATGGCAATTTCCTTTTTAATAAATTTACCTCTTAAGCAATAAAGTTGAAATTGTGCAATTATTATTTCGCTAGTTTTAATTAATGGGTTATATTTTGATTGATCTTAATTAAAAAAAAAATTACAGTTACCTAAAAATTGAATTACACATTAGCAAACATTTTTTATTCTTAAATTAATTTTTTTTAGTTTGTCTTCAGAAAATTTAAGTTTTAATTGGTAGAATTATTTTCGATTGTGGATCAGAAATGTTAGTTGGAACTTTTTAATATACTTAAAGAATTGAAATACTTAGCAAGGAAAATTTGTTGTCTCTACTTTTTCATATAATTATCGAGAGAATAATTTGTTTATGCGATGTTTACGGCATTTTTTAAAATTATACTATTTACTCTGATATGACTAAAATTATAAGAGTTATTGTAAATAAATATATATTTTAATGTTAGATAATTTTAGAGTTCAGATTATAATTATGTACGTTGTGGTGCAGTTGACATCGACTCGGAACGAAGGTACCGAGTTCGAATTCCAGCTGAATTCCTGACTTACAAATACCTTTAGGAAAGGTTTTAATCTGTTTTTCCCTCCAGTTATGGGTTAAAAAATAGGGCAAATTGGGTTCTATAGCCTTGGCTGGCAACCAGTCTACCGCAGAAAGCAATGGCAACCTACTGCAGGATAATCTTCTGCCCTATCAGTCATGTCTCTTTCCAGACATGATCGCCCAAGCGTGTGTCACGTATGGCACTTAACTGACTGACTGTTAATGAAGACCCTAATAACTTTAATAAAAAAGAACTTTTACGACGATGCAGTTATATGTTAGACTAGCAAGATCTTAATCAGAAATAGACAATGATTTTTAGATTTGTTTATTTCATTCATCTTTAAACATTCTTCTGGGTTACTTATATTTCTAACTCCCCAGTTTGGGAAGATGTTATAGCGTTACATTATTGCTTTCCTGGTAGGGCAACATTTGGCAGTTCGGTAAGAGAAATCAGAATAGCCAAGTTATTTTCACTTTTGTATAAAATATATTTTTCCTGAGGAGACGGTATTGGGAAATATGTAAAAAATATTTGATCTGCCTCTAAAATAAATAATATTGTATGCTATACTATAAAGAGACATAATCGCCCAAAGCATGTATCACGTATGGCACTTAACTGACTGATTCGTTTTAAAATGAAGTTTGTATTTGAAATCTAAGGATTAATACAGATACTATATACTTTGATCTTGAATTAAACTGTTTTTAATATATATATATATATATATATATATATATATATATATATATATATATATTATGTTATATTATATTTAAAATCGCATTTAAATCTGGTTATAACGCAAATTACAGCGAAAATACGATGTTTAGAACGGCTCATGATTAAACATAATAGACATTCATTGTCTCTTTGCCAGGTCCACGGCCGACCTGCTAACAACCGTAACGGAGTACATGCTATAGGCCCTTGATGAGTCTGACGAGGCTCGCGCGGTTGCTCTGAACATCTCCAAGGCTTTCGACAGGATTTGGCACTCTGGCCTCCTATGCAAAATACGCGGTTATGGTATTACCGGTCGCCTGCTTGACCTAATCCAATCTTTCTTAAATAACCGCAAAATGAAGGTCGTTCTGAATGGGCGTGCCTCTTCGTCCTACAGCACGAATGCTGGTGTCCCACAGGGCTCTATCCTGGGCCCGACGCTCTTCCTTATTTTCATCAACGACCTTCCAGAAGTCCCAAGTAGGCATCTACGCAGATGACACTACAATATACTCCCGCACCAGTAAGAAACCTGTCGTGGCGGACAGACATAATCTCGCTGCTGACCTTGAACGTGATCTACACTCAGTGGTGAACTGGGGCAAGAAGTGACGTGTCAACTTCAATTCATCTAAGACTAAGCTGTTGTCTGTCAACCATTACAGGCAACCTCTCCTGCCTCCCATAAGCATGGACCAAGCCATTCTCCCGGAGAGTAATACACTACGCCTCCTCGGACTTACCCTGTCCTCAGACCTGAAATGGAACCACGACATTGAATCCATAGCTAAATCTACTGCTAAGAAGGTTGGGTCACTATGTCGATCCAGGATGTTTTTTCCACCTGAATCCATCCTGCATATATACAAGTTAACCATCCGTCCGTGCATAGAGTACTGCTGCCATTTATGGTCATGTTCTCCTCAGTGTTCTTGACAGGCTCCAAAGGAGAGTCTGTAATGTGATAGGTACTGATCTGGCGGCTCGACTGCAGCCACTTCCCCATCGTCGAAAGGTGGCCTCCCTTTGTCTGTTCTATAAATACTTTCACGGCTTATGCTCAGACGAAATTAAGTCACTGATGCCTCCTCAACAGGTGTTTACTCGCGCAACCAGACTGGCAACTGGGTCCCACCCATTCACATTCAGGTTAGCCAAATGCAGACGACAATTCTACTCCTGCAGCTTCTTCTCTCGCAATTCCCGCCTGTGGAACTCGCTCCTGTATTCTTGCTTTCCTGACGGCTACAACCTCCAGAAATTTAAATGCAAAGTCAATACTCATCTACTAACCACTGGATTCTAGCTCTCTCCCCACCCCCGTATAACCTTCCCTTTCTCTCTACCTATGTATCTGTCATCGCACCTGCTTTCTCAGCTTTCTATTGTTCCTTTCTAACTAGTTTGTACTCCTCACTCTTTTCTAATTAATCTTTTACATTTATGTAGCCCCCTGCACATCAGTGGCGTTTCCGCCTTGCTCGGGGTGAAATGATTAAAAATATATATACATATATATATATTTATATATATATATATTCATTCTAAATTTATAAATTTATCATAAATACTAATTTTTATATTGAACACTGTTTTAAATTAATCTTTTTAACTTTGCAATTATTTTCTTCGTTCCTTATTCATTTGTATATATATATATATATATATATATAGTCATCCGCAGACAGATCTGTTTCGCTGTATCACAGCTCATCAGTATGATTAGATATCCGATTGCTTTTAACCCAGGATGAGCCATCTTCATAATTATCCAAATGTTGGAGAATTTTTGTCTTTATTTTCACCTGAAATCAAAGCGAAAAAACGATGTTTAGAACGGCTCATGATTAAACATAATAGACATTCCTTGTCTCATATATTTAACAGCATATGTTTAGAATATATATATGTGTGTGTGTGTGTATGTGTGTGTTTGTGTGTGTGTGCGTGTGTGTAAGCCATTACAGAATAGTAGAAAATGCTACAGCGTTAAACGCAATCACGGAAAACTCATTTTTCTACAAATCCGGATTAAATAGTAATTATGTCATTTTCTGGACAATGAAAGGCTACGAATATATGAATTTTTGGATTCATATATATTAACCAATCAGCGACGGCATATGAGACGCGCTGTATTCTGTAGAATTGCAGATGATAAAAAAAATATACATTTTCTACAATCACTCACGGTGATGGCAGCTACACCGGTCACAAAAGCAGGATAGGAAATAATGTTGGTAGCCCTAAACCTTCAGTTTGCCGGGGAGATGGACTCTGTCGATGGATTCGAGTTCATCTTGTGCCAATTTCTGCACCTCTTTACCTCACTTCCGATCAGTCAATAGAATTCATACAAGCGTCTGAGGCTCTTCACTGACTTCTCTTTGACTGTCGGGATCTTATTATTGCCAATGCAGAAAAGGATATCCCTGATAGTATCTTCCTAGTAATGATAAACCCCGGCTTTACTTCGGTTTACCCTTCATTGCCGCCCACATAAAGAGCTTATGATAGCGATGCTGCTGTTCGTCAGCATCGACCTAAGACGAAACCAGAATGACGATTTCATCCATGAACGTTCTGGAAGAAGAAATACTTCATTTACTGTATTCGCAGTACCCTAAATTATGACTTGCAGTTGTAAAAATATACGTATATTGTAGGTCTTTATTGCTGGCCAGATGTCGTTGACTCAGTCAATTAAGACATCTTCAACAATTAGGAATACTTCTTTTATTAACTTAATATGTAACAATGTTTTCTGTTTCCTCTTCAAAAATGTAAGAATTTGTAAAGAAGCTGAAATTGTGCTTTTAGATTTTATTTCTCAAGAAAATCTCTGTTGGCTACATAATATAAAAGTTAGTTTTCTGCATTCTTCTTTCAGGATTGAGTGGATTGGCATAATGAAAAGTCTTACAATTAAACTGAGATTAACGTTTAATATTTTATTTAAACAATTATCAAGTAATATCCTTTCAAAAAGAATCAGTACTATTTTAAGTGACTTGCACTTCAAAGAAATAATGACTCTCCGAAATCTGCAGATAAAACAGATGCAGCCTCGTAGGCCGTTATGAAAACTTTATTCCAAAACATTCTTCTTCTTCTTCTTCTTCTTCTTCTTCTTCTTCTTCTTCTTCTTCTTCTACGTGCCGTGTCTTTTAAGGACGTTGGCGATCATGGCTATCCATAGTTTCCTGTTCTTTATAGCCCTCAGTAAAATGTTGTCTTTTTTCCGCCATTTATTTATACAAGCTCTCTAAGAATGTAATACGGTGTCTTCCACGGTTTTATGAGCATTAAATTTTCCAAGCCTCTTTCCTCATTATGTGCATCAGAAATTTCTACTCTCTCTCTCTCCCTCTCTCTCTCTCTCTCTCTCTCTCTCTCTCTCTCTCTCTCTGATATTAATTATAAGTGTTCTTTTTGTTTATTTTTGCTCCAAAGCTTCGGTGTTTTTTAAATGTTCGGTTCGTGATTTTCTCAGCAGCATCCTTCTGTAGAATCATATTCGTATTGCTTCAAGTCTCTTTGTCCTCTGTGAGGAAATTGTCTAAATTATCCTGACATCTTGGGGAACTGATATTGCATAGCAGTTCAGTACTCCTTTGTTTTGTTTCTAATAAAATTTTCATGTTTCTTTATACTTTTTTAGCTTCGAAATTCATCTTTGGTTATCCCAATGTAAATTCCGTTTTCAGTGACGTACCTTTCATCCTCTGTAAAAACACTTCTCAGTTATCCCAATTGCTGGATGTTTTCGTTTTGATGACGCCAATTTGTAATTTGCATATTGGGCGATTCTTTTTTGCTAACAACCATGTATTATGTCTTCTTGGAATTACTGTTTAGTCCTTTCTTCCCCCTTTCCTGCTTGACTTCTGTAAAAGTTCTTGTACTTGATACTATCAACACTGTGTCAGTATGTTTTAAGATTGCGACTGCCAACAATGTATCTTGGTAGATCTTCAAATTCTCACAAAAGAATTACGAACTAATAATTAAAAACTTATAATTTACTCAAAATATATGAAAGCCAATAGATATGTCAATGTACAAATTATCAGCGATCAAAACAGGTAATTTTGTTTAGTGGCATACTAACCTCTACAGGTTAATTGATGCCTAAATATAAATATTTGCAATGCAATTATATGCCTTTAACTATAGATAAAGTATAGTTTTGGTCATTTTGTTATAAAATGTATTGCGGATAATTTTACTATAAATATGTATTTTATATTTTCATGCTGTTTTGCTTTTGTTTTTGAATTCATTATTTGCCCATAGCTGGGACCCTAAAAGGTGCTACTACCTTGAGTCCGGATGAACCTGGGGACAACAGTCAAGAAGAGATGGTTTCACACTCCAGAAAAAGCTCTATTTAACCGATAAGTTGTCTTGCTGCGTTGTGCGTTGTGGTGCAGTGGATATAGACTCGAAACGACAAATCGGGGTGCCGAGTTCAACTTCCAGTCAAATTCTTTGCATTTACTTACGCACAAATAACCTTGGGAAATATATTACTTCCTCTCTTCCCTCCAGTTATGCTTTAAATAATGACAGATTGGATTCTATAACCTTGGCTGGCAACCAATCTACCGCAGAAAGCAATGGTAACCTACTGATAGATAATCTTCTACCCAGTCAGTCATGTCTGTTTCGAGACATGATCGTCCAAAGCGTGTATCACGTATGACACTTAACTTGCAGCCGGATGAAGTTTATCGTCATACTCAGGAATAAAGATCAACATTTGATGGACTACTAGCAATATAAGAAATTATCAGCTGATTTATTTATTTCTGCATGAAAGATAAAGTTTCATTTTATATTTTCCATATTTTTTTATCCCGTGGTTCATTAGAAATGCAGTGGCACCTCATCGTACAACAACCGCAGTAGAAGGGTGGTTTTGGGGAGGAGGGCTTGACAGCCTGGCGGAGCCGAACCCTCTTGTGCCTCGTTTTTCTTCTTTTGGACCAGTGGCCACCCAAGCCTGTATTACTGTTCACCCATAGCTGGAAAGAAAAGAGATGAATTCATACCTAACCGAACGGTATTAACACGTAAATGATTGTTATGACTCTCCGATTCCTCAATCCAAGCCATTATCGGATAACCAAGTTCGATTTCAAATGGTATTCGTTGCATTTCCGTACGTGTAAATACCCTTAAGAAAGGTATTAAAACGTCGCATCTTTCTCCAGCTATGGATTAAATAGCTGGGCAGATTGAGTCCTAAAGCCTTGGCTGAAAACCAGTTTCAACAATGAATATTATGAAATGAAAAAAAAAAAACAAACAAAATCATTTTAGCAATAATGCATCTTAAAGGTTGTTTAGGAACAAAATTATCATCTGATATCATCAAACCAGAAAAAGGTCCCAACTGTAAATCACACATATACCATAAACACACACACACACACACACACACACACACACACACACACACACACATACATGCTCTAACACACGAACACACACGAACACATGGTAAAATTAATGACAACAGCACCAGCAGCAGCCAGAAATGACCATTCCTTGAAAGCCACGGACTCACTCGGACAGACAAACGCTCCTCTGCCATTCTGAAGATGAGATTTTGATCTCGAATCATTAATGTATAATAAATATGTAATACCCAAAAACTTCTTTACCTTCCTTTATTTTACTAAACGCATTGTGGCAGCCTTCAAGACCTAACCATATACAAAATTATCATCATATTCTTTTTCGAGTCATTGTTTGATGAAGCTCTGTATAAAAAAATAACACGATCAGATTTTCTGGAACTTTTATAAGAATAATGTCTTTAAAATATTTAAAAAAGTATTTACTTAAAAATGAATGTATTTTTTGTGAATAAATTATATGAATTATCTTGGACTTCAACGTTTAAACTGAAATTGTTTTGTCTCAACATACGTTGAACTTTGACTGAAAATATAATTTCGAAATCTATACATAAATGAATTAAGAAAACGATCATAATTTAGGCACAAATACTTGAAATAAAATAAAAGAAATGAAAAATGAATACTGATGTAATTTAAATAACCAAGGCGATCGACATTAATCGATATTTGGGTTGATTATTGTTATTCGAGATTAGAACATTCTCTGACGTATCAATCTGACAGGGCCGAGCTAATTCATATTACCCTGGAAAATAGCTGCTGAAATGATAGGAGTCATTACCAACTCACTTTATCTTTTTCTATTAGTCATGAAAAATGGAATTTTGTAACTCTCCAAATCTATTTCCAATCAAATAATACTTTATTTCTTTTTCCCTGTTCAAATCTAACAATCACTATCTTCCTTAAGAAATTGTGTTTGTGGTTGGAATATAAATTTAAAAAACATTATATTGGGAAAATATCTTTCTTTTACGATATGAATATTTTATATACAGATAGATTTTTTCCGTTTTATGTTTATTGCCAAGTTTTACGATAAATTGCTTTCAAATTAACATTTACACATGAATAAAAAGTGTTTGACTTGATATGTATTATATTTTTATCAGTTCAGCCACACATACACGTATATATATATATATATATATATATATATATATATATATATATATATATATATATATTATGCTCTCATTACGATTGAGCTCTCTGGAGAAGAAAACTTTAAAAACAATTTCCACTTCGGCTATAATGCGTGACTCTTCAGAAATGAATTGAGTTCTCTCGGTGACTGGCGCCTGTATACACTGCTTACATACAAGACGTTAAAATATCCCTTCTCTGACCCCATGCGCGCCGATGGCTTAGGGAGTAGTGACTCCGACTAACACCAAATCGGTCGAGTTTCGATCCCGGCCAGAAGCAAGTGGGTATGTCTAGCCACACTAATGAGCTGTGATACTGCGAAATAGGCTTGTATGTGGATGACTGATATATATATATATATATATATATATATATTCTTAATTTGTGAACGAGTTATTACGCGACCTAGGTTTCTACCATATGGTGTCTGAAGACGATTTGGAATAACTAATTTTACGAGTTTTTTTTAAGAACGCTCACGTAACGGGGATTTTTGAACGCGCAAATTTTGAAATTAGAAGAAATTATAAAGTTTTCATCCATGATTGTATGAATCTAATAGATATTTTATGCTTAGTAATAATTTCTGTTCTTTCAGTCAGTAATTCATTTTTGTTTGGGAATAGCATAATGGCTAACTTTTCTTCCTGGCACAGTCTGCATATTTTGCCACCGTTGTAAGACTTGGCTGTTTTCACTATATTCTACGTTTTGTCTTTTTCCCCCCCATATTTTAATTTCAATTTTCACACGTGGCTAGCCAATTTTGTACAGATTTTTAAGTTTTGTATTTTAAATGTAGACCAGTGATTGAACCATCTGGCCTTAAAATGATATATTAGTTGATCCCAAACGTTTTCTTTTGACCATTTAAATTATGTAGTTTTGTTTTGTAAATAACTTCTTTTGTATTACAAATTCCTTGAAGTGGGCATTTATATTTGTCCCTGCAGTTACATTCCTTATTAATGATCTCATTTTATACAATGTTATTTAAATTTCTGGCGTTTTGTTTCTTTATGAAGTTTTCTAAATTACTAGTACAGCTATAACTCAGTTTGATTGTATTCCTATTGAAAATTTTGTTTATTTCCGAGTTTATCGAACCGTTTAAAAAATATTTGTCCTATTTTGTTTTTTTACTTCTAATTTAAATAGTGGTTTGAACCAGATAAAGTTTTGTTTTTTATCATTGTTTTTTATTTGTCTGTTTGGTTGGAGATTGTATTCTATATAAAACCAGAAAAGAAAAAAAAAACAGTTTCCACTTCTGCGATATATGCGTGACTCTTCAGAAATTATATGAATTCTTTCGGTGACTGGCGTGTGTATACACTGCTTATATACAACACTTTAAAATTTCCTTTCACAAATTCCATGTGCCTATGGCTTACGGGTTAGCGACTCTGACTGACACCAAATCGGTCGAGTTTCGATCCCGGCCAAGTGGATGTGTCTAGCCACATTGATGAGCTATGATACAAAGAAACAGGGTTGTATGTGGATGACTAATACATATATATATATATATATATATATATCCGAGTGAATACAGAACGAATAAAGAATTATTACAACGTCCAAAACATTAATTTAAAGCAGTGCTCGATATATATAGAGTTGTGAATATTTATGATAAGTTATATTTTAGAACATGTACATAATTTTTATATATATATCCACGACAAAGGTACATATAGTTTGCTCGCCAGACCAAAAAAAGGTCAGCGGTGAAATATGTATTATCTAAAAGTTTTTCTAAATTATATTACTCTGTTAAATTAAATGAATAAATTTAACACTGAGTTCTTTGAGTTCGTCCCTCTCCGAATTTACCTGACTAATATACAAAGTATTCTACGTTATATATATATATATATATATATATATATATATATATATATATATATAAACGCACACACAACTTTGCAAGGACATTAGAAATTTTAACTTAAATTGAGTTTTACTGTTGCCTATAAAAACTTGGTTTATTACTTTTGACATCAAACTCTGGTTATCTTATTCTTTTCAGCCATGTTTATACATATCAGAAAATTTTGTTAATTTTGCTTCTGTTTTAGAAATTTTGCGTTAAGCTTTTTTGAGATCGTCTTGTTTTGTGTAATATGCTCATCATGTTACGATGTTAAACTACATCCGGCAGCAATGCTTCTGATTAAGAGATTGGATGTTTTGAGGATCGTGGAACTACCGCCTAATTACTGATGTTCCCAGGTCCACCCGGAGTAAGAGCAACTGTTAGGGTCAAGTCAAGGATAAATAATGAACTCACAAACAAAACATCAACAGTACATTTTTATAATAACAGAATCAAGTATAAATTTTTAAAAGCAAAATGACGATCAGAGCAAAAATTGAAAATGTAAATACTTTTTTTATTAAAATTACCGGTAACCATTTTATCTTCTCCAAAATATATCTAAAATAACATACCTTTACCTGAAAGTATAAAATTATTTTTAAAATATCTGTATATTTAGTTGAAAACACAAAATTACATACAAAATATTTTTATTCCGGCATTAAATAACCTGTAGAGGTGATATGCCGTTAAACAAAATCAAACCAACACTGTTACACAGAAACTAAATATTACTATAAAACAATAATATCAAGTTTTAAATTTCTAAAGTCAAATTATAAGCATGCCTTGGTTTTTCGTAATAATATAGAGAATTTCTAAGAGACTGGCTTATTAGTACTATTTTGTTTATCATAAATAGGGCTTAAATATTATTTGGTTTTCATTTAGAATTTAATCTAAAAATAAATGTCCGTGAATGCGCTCTTCAAGACAAAATATTTGAGGACTCTCTGCACGAAATTATCCCACGACTATTACACTGAACAGATCTTATTAACTTAGCAGCTACGAATCTCATTTGTCTTTATCAGGAATCTTTTTTTTTTCGTTCGGGAGTTCATCTGACTGATGCCATATCACTTCCGTAGTTTTCATTTGATCCTTGCTTCTTGACCTGAATATTCTGGAGGCGTTAGCCAGACGCATGGTCAAAGCAATACGATGACCGTCTTTCGATTTGAACTAGGAACGTTGTATCAATCAGTCAGTTAAGTGCCATACGTGATACACGCTTAGGCGATCATGTCTCGAAAGAGACATGATTGACAGGACAGAGAATTATCCCGCAGTAGGTTGCCATTGCTTTCTCCGGTAGACTGGATGCCAGCCAAAGCTATAGAACCCAATCTGTCCTGTTATTTGACTCATAGCTAGACAGGGAAGTATTGTATTATATTATTAAGTGTAATTAGTGGGGGATCAGATTGTTACTTCAAAATAATAGAAAACCGATTCCCCACTTTATGTCCGATAGAAGTTTTAATAATGCTTCCAACTATTATATTCAGTCAGTCAGTTAAGTGCCATACGTGATACACGCTTAGGCGATCATTTCTCAAAAGAGACATGACTGACTGGACTGAAGATTATCTCGCCTTAGGTTGCCATTGCTTTCTGCGGTAGACTGGTTGCCAGTCAAGGCTACAGAACCCAATCTGCTCTATTATTTAACCCATAACTGGAGGGAAGAGATTGAGTAATACCTTTCCCAAGACTATTTGCGCGTAAGTGAATGCAAGGAATTCAGCTGGAATTCGAAATCGACTCCCCGATTCCTCGTTCCGAGTCGATATGCACTGCACCACAAGGCACATCCGTTGGATATGAAAACTAAATCCTACTCTTCCATTGGCAATACACATGACTGTGGCCCTCACTAAGGATATGCAGCAAATTTTCCCGTTATTTTCTTGTGATTTTGGCAGAACGTTAAAGGTCACAAGTGCGTCTCTAGAAACGCAGAACCTCTTTCCTCATTTCTAAATAAGTATCTCGTATATATATATATATATATATGGTTTTGGGAATTTTACCTATATGCACTTTCTTTTATATATATATATATATATATATATATATAATAAAACCCAAAAAATGATAGACATATCGATAAAATCCCAAAAACCAGATCCTATTAATATTAATTTTATCAATATTGAAATGATCCAGCTGGAGGGTTCGATGTAAATATTATTATCTATAAACAGAATTAAATACTATAGAAGAGTGTTGGGAAGGCTAATACAGGTAAAGACTGGGTTATTATTAGTCATGGGGTAGGTATATATATATGCTTAAAATGTACCGTATTTCGTTTTGTTTTTTTCTCGGAACACATTGACAGCGAAAAGCAAGAGAGCATGATATATATATATATATATATATATATATATATATATATATATATATAGAAAAATCTACTAAAAAGTTGTAAGTGTAAAAATGAATTTTTTGACAGTATTTATTTATTTCTATTACTATATATATACATATATATATATATATATATTTGATATTTCAGATCGGCCTCGGCCTTTCATCAGAAACAAATGATTTTAAAATTTAAACTAGAAGCGTTTGTCGCGAGAGCGTTCGTCGTCGAGAAATGTTTACATGACGTGACGTAGAAAGCGATAGAGTTTTTGAATATTTTAAAAGTAAACCTATCTCTAATAATACTTTTAAATGTTGTTTTAAAGAAAAAAAATTTTAAGTGTATCTAAAAAATGTTTAACTATTGAAATATTTATAAAGCTTCAAAACACCTAAGTCCCTATATAACCCTAGCCTATATGTATTTAATTTTAAATCCAGAACAGGTAGGAAAATTATCTTCAATATAACATGTTTCAATTTTATAGAGTGATTTATTAATAACACACGGATTTACTAATTTTTAATTTATTTTTTGTTATATCTAATAGCTAATACTTTAATAGATATGTATATTTTAAAGCTTCTAAACGTTATTTATATTTTTTATATTTGTTAATTGTATTATTGCAATTTTCTTTATTACAAGAGAGAAAGGGAGAGACTTTAGCTCGTCAGCGTCGACCCCGTCCTTTAAAGAGTCACTTGCATCTCTTATTTCGTTTTCTTTATTACCAGTTCAAGCAAAGCAATGGCTTGATAAGTGTTATTCAGACTCTACTCCATTGAAAACAACGATTAAGACGTGGTATGCTGACTTTAAACATGGTTTTACGGACACAAATGATGTTAAACGCTCGGCTCACCCCAAATTGGCGGTTGTCCCGGAAAACACAAAAAGAAAATCCACAAACTCGTTTCGGCCGATCGTAAATTAAAGTTACGTGAGATAGCAGAGAAGTTGAATATATCAGAAGTCGGGATATTAACCATTTCGTCAGTGAGAAAGCTGTGTTCAAAGTGGGTGCTGAGTTTGCACATAGTCGATGAAAACCACCAACGCATCGATGATTCAGTGTGTTGTTTGTATCCGTTTCAACTCAACAAGGAGGTTTTTGTGTAAATATGTGACAGTGGATGAAATATGGATTCACCACTTGACTTTGGAGTCAAATTGGCAGTCAGCTCAGTGGAGAGCAGCTGGTGAAATCGCCGAAAACGACCAATGACGAAAACATCAGCAGGCAAGGTTTTGGCCTAAGTATTTTGGGATGCGCAAGGTATTTTGTTCTTCCATTACCTTGAGAAAGGAAGAACCATTAATAGTGAATATTATATCGCATTATTGGTGCGTTTGAAGGAAGAAATCGTCAAAAAACGGCCACAAATGAAAAAGAAAAAAGTGATCTTTCACTAAAACAACGTACCATATCACAAGTTGATCACAAAGATGGCAAAACTACACGAATAGCACTTTGAATTGCTTCTGCACCACCCTATTCCCCACATCCAACCCCTAGCGACTACTGGCTGTTTGCAGACCTAAAAATATACTCCAGGGAAAGAGATTTAGCTTCAATAAAGAAGTGATATCCGAAAGTGAGGCGTATTTTTAGGCCAAAGATAAATCATTCTACAAAAAAAAAAAAAAAAAAAACGTCGAATTCTTAGAGAAGCGTTGGAATCAGTGTACCACCCGAGAAGGAGGAGACTATGTTGATAGAATCGAATTTTGCCTAAAAGTTGCTGTTTTATTAGTTAGGCCCGGAATTTATTGATATTGAGTGTTATATTTGATGTGGACCAATGATGGGACCACGAAATGATAACTCGAAACACGGTGGTAAGGTTAACAACATATATTAAGTCAAAAATAAATACAAGAGAAAAAAAGTAAATATAAGCTTGGCTTACTAGTGACTGACAGACTGTGCTGAGCTGAACTGAACTGAAGCCACGAGAGTGATTAACTCTCAGTTAATATACTGCTAGGAAAAGTCCATAGGAAGAGTCCACGACAATATTAAATAGCAGTTCAACATTTAAATTTTCTATTGTTTTTTTGTTTTTCTTAGTGAAATTTTAAAAAGTTTTAATACTTTTTGTAGTTTCTGACAGAAAACTTTTGCTGTTAACTCATATCTTCGGCTTTAGGTGTCATATGTGTGCTCCATCTGATACATAACTTATTAAAATATAACTATGATAGCTCGTAAGAGTGAGTAAAGAAAAAAAAGCATTTTAAATTTTAAAAAAATAAAAGTTCTCGTTTTTAAAATTAATTTTCATTTTTATACAATTTACGGTCTCCATTTTTGATTTTATTCATAAGTTTTATTTTCTTTTTCAGGTAAGCTTCTTTCTCGGAAATCACCAAAACTTTGGAAGCTACTAAATGAAGGTTTGCAAATTTGATTTATTCTCAGCGTAAAAATCTGTGCCTCTTCTACAAATACTTTCACGGCTTCTGCTCCGATGACCTTAGCTTATTAGTGCCCCCTATATATGAATTTACGCGAGCAACAAGATTAGAAACTAGGTCCCACCCTTTTACTGTAAAACCAATAAAATGTAAAAGCAAATTCTACTCCAGCAGCTTCTTTTTTCGCACTTACCGCCTATGGAAATCCCTTCAATTTACTTGCTTCCCCAACAACTACAATCTCCAAGAATTAAAATGTAAAGTCAAAAGTCATTTCCTATCTCACTAACCTGCATCCTGTCTCTCATACTCCTTTCTCCGTCCACTCCACTCTCATCAATATTCTCATCCTTCTCTTACCCACTTCCTGACACACCCTGTAACCAGTCACTGTTTCTCATAACTTTCATCCTATGTAAACCCCTGAAAAACAGTGACCGTAAAATGCCTTGCTTGCGGCGATATGATTACAAAAAAAAATCCTACGATTCTTTCTTTTTTCTTTATGTCTTTCCTTCTTTATTTCTTTCTTTCTTTATTCTCTCTCTCATGCTCCTTTCTTCGTCCACTCCACTCTCATCAGTATTCTCATCCTTTTCTTACCCACTTCCTGACACCTCCTATAACCTGTCATTCTTTCTCATAATTTTCCTCCTCCCTGCAAAACAGTGGCAGTAAAATGCCTTGCTTGGGGCGATATGATTATAAAAAAAACATCAATCAGATCACAGGAAACATTTTTGGATTTTACCAAAAAACTTTTTGAAGAAAACCTGAAAATAGTTTGAAAAAGTCACAAAGCTACGATTGCAAAATACCTAGCAAAGACTTAAACACACTATCAATGCAATGAATAAAGCCTGCTTTGCTACAATTCGCCTACAAACGATGCTTTACGAGAACTTTAAGTTTAAACAGATCGAGAGCTACAACATTGTGATGTCAATAATTTGCCTTGAGCATTTAGTCTGAATAAGTGTAAATAGTACCTCATCTCAGAAATATTGACAAATAGATTGATCTATTATTAAACGTCGTACAACAAAGATGAGGACAATTGTCCGAATAATGTAAATAGTGTAAATAATGTAAATACTACCTCAGCTCAGAAATATAGAAAAAACTTATTTATTTAGTTGAAGATAACACCATGCTGATGAATGACTGTTCTCCAACGTACCTCTAAATTTTTTATACAATCTTTAAATGATTCTTATCCTTTAAGGTTGTATGTTACTAAATCGGCAACTATGTTTCACCCTTTTATGGTTGAAATTCTACTCTAACAGTTTCTTTTCTCACACTTTCCGTCTGTGTAACTCCCTTCTGTTTACTTGTCTCCCTGATAGCTTCAATCTTTAAAAAATTAACATCAATTGACACCATCTATCTTCTATCCTTTCTTCAATACCCATCTACCCAGTCTTTTCTCTTACTGTAACCCACTGCACACTAGTGACGGTCCTGCTTTGCTTCAGGTGAAAAGATTTTAAAAAAATAAAAATGAATATATTACAAGTTTAAACTTAAACAATATATTGTTCATATAAGTATCAGGTTGTCATACATGAGATGACGCTTTTATAGAAAACTACCAGTATAGCCAGGCGTTACTCGGGTGTATTGAAAGCTTAAAAACTAATCCATGGTCCTGAAGCTCAGACACTTTGGACGCTGGCACGAAAGACTAAAAAGCAATAGTTGTTTCCAGTTAAAGCGAAACCATAGACTGAAAAAAATGAATGGATGTAAGTCAAATTTTGATTTCCTGGTATTGATATCAAATATGTTTTTTTCGTTGTAAACTGAATTTTGAAGGCTAAATAAGTCCTCTGAGTAAATGGTATCATGGCTGAGACTAAGAACTACAATTATACCTACTTAGAGCCAAACCCGAAGCAAAAACTAAAATAAAAGGGCTGAAAAAATACAGACATACAGGCAGATAAATAGACATATACAAAAACATCTTGCATTTTATATATATATATATATATATATATATATATATATTTTAATTCAGATACTTCAATCCAAGGGAAAAAAAGGCCATTCAACATCTTTGAAATAATCCTTTTTTAATACATATATATATATATATATATATATATATATATATATATATATTATCGATTTTCTACGCTATTGCAAGAACTGCAACCTTGAAACTTCTAAATGTCGTTTCTTATGTCTTAGTCTATGAGTGTATCAAATTTGATTAAAATCGGACCACTCCTTCTATTACCCGATTTTTTCGATTATCGATTTTCGATATTTATCGGGGGTACCTCGACACAAAACTTAGCTAAGTACACTCGCAGACGCTTATAGTACAACTGTGGAAATTTTAAAGAAAATCGGTTCAGCCGTTTCGGAGTCTATAGATAACGGACACACACACACACATACACACACAGAGACAAAGTTCCATTTATAAATAGGTTAAGATAGATATTGAAAGGAAAAATATTCAAACCTGAATTCTAATTATGAACCACCACAAGCAAATTATGGAATCTTTTACTGTATTCAAAAGCATTACAAAAAAGGCTACAGTGATTTGTTAGATCAACATTAATAAAAACAAAAAATTAAAAGAGTTATGTAACACAACGATTATAAGACAAAATGTTTTAAATTTGCATTATTTATTGAAAATCGTACTAACGCTAATGCATTATAATATATTACATCCTAATATAATTCTGTAAAGTTTTCTTTTGAAGCAAATGGAGGTCCTATTTAATGGCTTCGCAGGAATGTGCGTGTGCCATGTATTTTGTCCATAGAAAATATCTAAAGGTTTAGAAAATTATAAATGTTATAAATCTGTGATATAGGGCTTTCTTTGATAAAAATGCAACGCTACGATTTTGAACCTAAACTTAAATTTTAAAAATTTTCCTAAAAAGTGGTAACGATTTAGAATGTTTTGTGTATTTGTCTATATTTCTGAGATGAAGTAGTATTTACAGTATTTACATTATTCTGACTATTGTCCCCATCTTTGATGCCATTTGTACGACGTTTAATAATAGATCATTCTATTTGTCAATATTTCTGAGATGGGCTAGAATTTACAGTATTTACATTATTCTGACTATTGTCCCCATCTTTGATGCCATTTGACACAGGCTTAATAATGAATCACTCTATTTGTCTATATTTCTGAGATGAGGTAGTATTTACAGTATTTACATCATTCTGACTATTGTCCTCATCTTTGATGCCATTTGTACGACGTTTAAAAATAGATCATTCTATTTGTCTATATTTCTGAGATAGGGTAGTATTTACAGTATTTACATTATTCTGACTATTGTCCCCATCTTTGATGCCATTTGTACGACGTTTAATAATAGATCATTCTATTTGTCTATATTTCTGAGATGAGGTAGTATTTACAGTATTTACATTATTCGGACTATTGTCCCCATCTTTGATGCCATTTGTACGACGTTTAATAATAGATCATTCTATTTGTCTATATTTCTGAGATGAGGTAGTATTTACAGTATTTACATTATTCTGACTATTGTCCCCATCTTTGATGCCATTTGTACGACGTTTAATAATAGATCATTCTATTTGTCTATATTTCTGAGATGAGGTAGTATTTACGGTATTTACATTATTCTGACTATTGCCCTCATCTTTGATGCCATTTGTACGACGTTTAAAAATAGATCATTCTATTTGTCTATATTTCTGAGATGAGGTAGTATTTACAGTATTTACATTATTCGGACTATTGTCCTCATCTTTGTTGCCATTTGTACGACGTTTAATAATAGATCATTCTATTTGTCTATATTTCTGACTGAGGTAGTATTTACAGTATTTACATTATTCTGACTATTGTCCCCATCTTTGATACCATTTGTACGACGTTTAATAATAGATCATTTCTATTTGTCTATGTTCTGAGATGAGGTAGTATTTACAGTATTTACATTATTCTGACTATTGTCCCCATCTTTGATGCGTTTTGTACGACGTTTAATAATAGATCATTCTATTTGTCTATATTTCTGAGATGAGGTAGTATTTACAGTATTTACATTATTCTGACTATTGTCCCCATCTTTGATGCCATTTGTACGACGTTTAATAATAGATCATTCTATTTGTCTATATTTCTGAGATGAGAGTAGTATTTACAGTATTTACATTATTCTGACTATTGTCCCTACATCTTTGATGCCATTTGTACGACGTTTAAAAAATAGATCATTCTATTTGTCTATATTTCTGAGATGAGGTAGTATTTACAGTATTTACATTATTCGGACTATTGTCCTCATCTTTGTTGCCATTTGTACGACGTTTAATAATAGATCATTCTATTTGTCTATATTTCTGAGATAGGGTAGTATTTACAGTATTTACATTATTCTGACTATTGTCCTCATCTTTGTTGCCATTTGTACGACGTTTAAAAATAGATCATTCTGTTGTCTATATTTCTGAGATGAGGTAGTATTTACAGTATTTACATTATTCTGACTATTGTCCCTATCTTTGATGCATTTTGTACGACGTTTAAAAATAGATCATTCTATTTGTCTATATTTCTGAGATGAGGTAGTATTTACAGTATTTACATTATTCTGACTATTGTCCTCATCTATGTTGCCATTTGTACGACGTTTAATAATAGATCATTCTATTTGTCTATATTTCTGAGATGAAGTAGTATTTACAGTATTTACAGTATTTACATTATTCGGACTATTGTCATCATCGTACCCTTTTATTATAATCAGTTGGGTATATCATTCTCATTCCTTGCGTAGTTGCAATGACACGAATGGAAATCATGAGTTATCCCCCTCTAACCCTGCAGCTTACTTGTTCACTACTGCTGTAGCCTGGTATTGAACCCTCAACTCTTTGGGTCAAGTACAGAAACTAACCATCCTCTATGTTCGGAATTCTCGCACCTGAAGAAAGACGTAGCGTACACCGCCGAAACGTCGTACAAATGGCAACAAAGATGAGAAACCACATTTCCAAAACTGTCCTCCCTTAATGTACAAAAGTGCAACTTGAGTAATTCCAGTAAGCATCGAAGTTTACTAATGCCTTCGTGTGTTTATTAAATAGCAGTAAGTCGAGTGAGTAATGGAATTACTATTGGTTTTGGTGACTAATATTTTATCGTATTTAGACGAAGTCATCACGAAATATAAATGTATATTTTATCTTCGAAAAATCAATATATTTTTCATTTTACTTATTCAAAGTGCTTCTAAGTGTTTTGTGTCACTGGTAATTATTCCCTTTTGTTGGTTCGAGAAAGATATTTTGATGACATGAGTAAATAAGAATATGTTCGTAAATCAGAGTATTAACCTGAAAAAGTTCTGTAATCTTAAGTAAAGTTGTTCATCACATGAGAGTATATTTCTTTATTTCATAGCAATAAATATCTGTGGAGAAGCGATTCATATAGTAACTTCATCATCATCATCATTTATCCATCACACCCAAATGGTGCATAGGGCAACAACTTTTTGTTGCTGTTTCCGTAACAAACTGTTTTTTTACGGAGCAGGGTTGTTAGCGCTGCACCCAACCCCCAAAGCGGGAGGACCGGTGGACCATTCTTGGTCATAACGTTTACAGCACCTGGAATCCCTAATGGTCAACCATTTAAGTACTGACCGGGCTCGATGTTGCTTAACTTCGGTGATCGGACGGGAACCGGTGTATTCAACACGCCATCGGCTAAAGCGTATATTCCTTTTTTTTTCCATTTCACTCCATGTGAAGCCATTAAAATACAAGAAGATACCGAGTGAGAAAGAATAAGAAAAAAAGATGATTAGTTAGAAAATACAAGACAAAATAATCAAGAAGACAATAGATAATGATTGACATTACATTTCAATTTCTGATTGGCTAGAAAACATGGGACCAGAAGAGAAATCCACAAATAAGAGATGCAAGAGAAAAAGATTAACATATAACTTACGGGTACATCTAGGCAATTGATAAGACCTTGATACCAATTTAGTCAGTCAGTCAAGTGCCATACGTGATACACACTTGGGTGATCATGTCTCGAAATTTTCTTGCAGTAGGTTGCCATTACTTTTTGTGGTAGACTGGTTGTTAACCAAGGCTGTAGAACCCAATCTGTCATGTTATTTGATTAATAGCTAGAGGGTAGGGAGATGTATTATATTATTAAGTAGTAATTAGTGGGGGATCAGTTTATTACTTCATAACAATATAAAACTGATCCCCCACTTTATGCTCAGTAGAATTTTTAATCATGTTTTTAACTATTATATTCAGTCAGTCAATTAAATGCTATACGTGATAGACGCTTTGGGCGATCATATCTTGAAAGGGTCATGACTGTCAGGGCAGAAGATTATTCCACAATAGGTTGCCATTGCTTTCTGCGGTAGACTGGTTGCCAGCCAAGGCTATAGAACCCAATCTGTCCTATTATTTGACTCATAGTTAGAGGAGGAAGAGATAGATTAATACCTTTCTCAAGGGTATTTGCGCATAAGTGAACGCAAAGAATTTAAGTAAAATTTGAACACGGCTCTCTGATTTCTCATTCCGAGCCGATATCCATTGCACCTTAACGCATAGCCAATTTAGTCCTACGCTAAAATTTATAAAGTCTAATTGCTGTAGCGAAGAGTTCCTCAGAACACTTTACATGAAAGTATTTATAGAAAAGGCACAGGGAAGCTAGATTATGGCGGTGTGAAAGTGAATGAATACGAGGCGCCATATCAGGACCAGTAATACTGCAGATTTTTCTCTGGTTTTTATCAAATATATATGAATATAGAGCAGAAGCAGAAAACCATATATATGACATCAACATTCAAGACATGACCGAATAGTATATGCATAAACATGAAAGACTAGCAGTTGCTCGGGTGTCATGAAAGCTTTAAAACTAATCCATGGACCTGGAGCTCAGACTCAACCTAAAAAATATTTGTGTGAAGTTTGGTGAGAATCGGATAAAAATTGTGGATTTGTATAAGGACATACAGAAAGATAAATAGACACAGTCACAAACATCTTGCCTTATATATATATATATATATATATATATATATATATATATATATATATATATATATATTATCGATTTTCTGCATTGTTGTAAGAACTGCAACCTTGAAACTTCTGAATATCGTTTCTTATGTCTTTGTCTAAGAGTGTATCAAATTTGATTAAAATCGGACCACTCCTTCTATAACCCGATTTTTTCGATTATCAATTTTCAATATTTATCGGGAATACCTCGATAATTAATCTAGCTAAGAACACTCGCAGATGCTTATAGTACAACTGTGTAAATTTTCAAGAAACTCGTTTTTCAGCCGTTTTGGAATCTATAGATAACGGACACACACACACACACACACACACACACACACACACCGACAAAGTTCCATTTATAAATAAGTTTAGATAGCTTTAGCGTGGAAAAATGTCTAACACGGTACAGTGAGCCTAGGGTTAAGGTTCAAGTTCCGCTTTGAGACAACTACCGTTGGAAATGAAATTATCTATTCTCTGTCCTTCGTTAAGGATATTATAACAAGGTAAACCAGACTTTCTAGCCTTAGTTGGCAAATGGTTTAAGTGAAGAACAATTATGCCTTTAAACCGTCTGGAAACCAATCCAGACATGGTAAATGACAAATAGAAAAAACGGAACCTCAGTTGTTATGATCGTTTTTGTCCCGAAGAGATACGGTTTCTAGAAAATTCGCTGCTATTCTGAATAGAAAGCGGATTACTAACACTCAGAATTCTACCAGAAATGAGTTTAAATACTTCTAAATCCAGTAACCTTTGTGTCGTCTAAACAAACATTAATGCCAATTGCTTGACGTCTGCAAAATAAGAGAAATCTTTCCACTGAAAGGCATAATTTTAAAATACCAGGATGTAAACCGTCCATTATTCGGTTTATATATTCGTACCTTGTGCCTTGTCACTTCAGGGCGTTGATAATCATGGCCTCCCCTATCACTCTATCCTTTGTCATTCTTAATACTTCTTCCGTTATTCCACACAATCCCCGTTACTGATATTAGGTATCAGTATCCTTCTTGTGTCTATCCTTTCCAAAACCTCTTCTTTTCTCAGGTGTTCCCTCCATGGTATCCTCAGCATCCTTCTGTAGAACTACTATTCGGTTCCTCAAGTCTTTCTTTCATCTTTAATGAGATTGTCAAGCATTCGCTGACATATTGAAAGAAAAGACATCACATCACAATCCAGTACTATCTTCTTAGTTTCCAGCAAAATTTTCCTGTCTCTTAATACTCTACTCAAATTCTAGAATGCCTCTTTGGCCTTACCAATATGCCTTTGGAGCTCCGTATCGCACTTTCCGTCTTCAGTTAGAATACTTTCCAGTTATTTAAATTTCTGCACCTGTTTGATATTAGTATCCCCAACATGTAATTGGCATTTTAGGCTACTCTTTCTACTGATTACCATAAAAGAAATACCTCGATATCGGTAAAAAGATGTCTCATAAATCCCACACATCTTTGGTATAACATATTGAAGTAGCATTTTTTCCTTTCGTTTCATTTTCTCAAGTAAGTATTTTTTTGTTCATGTGCCGTGACCCTTCAGGCCGTCGGTGGTCATGACACTCCAGCCTTTTCTGTCCTTCGATGTTCTTAATATATTTTGTGTTGTTATTTCTCCTGGAACATGCTCCGCCATTCACTTGCTCGAGGCCATCAAGTACCTCTCGTGCTCCCTTTCCCTTTCTCTCTTTCCTTCTATCCGCCATTTGAGTATCAGATTCTCCAAGCCCTCCATCTTCATTGCTTGTCCCAAAGACTTCAACATATCTTCCTGATGTTAATTATGAGTTTCTTTTTTCATTTCCACCCTCTCCAAAACCTAGTCGTTGCTCAAATGTTCAGTCCATGAGCATCCTTCTGCAGAACCGCATTTCAGTTGCTTCGAGTCTTCTATTCGTCTTTGAAGCTATTGTTCAGCATTCGCTGCCATATACGAAGAAAGACATCACATAACAGCTTAGGACTCTTTGTTTCCAACGAACTATTTCTCAATACTCTACCCAGTTTTTGGAATGTGTATTTGGCTATGTTAGTACAGCATCAAATTTCAGTGCCGCATGGTCCATCCTCTGTGAGAATACTTCCCAGGTATTTAAATTTGCTTTAACTGCTTGATTTTAGTGTCCTGACCTGTAATTTGAATTTTGGGCCCTCCTTTTACTGATGACCATGCATTCAGTTTTCTTGTAATTTATTTTTAATCATTCCTTCATTCCTTCTTTCGCTACCTTCTGTAGAAGGTCTTGTAGTTTCCTTTCCATGTCTGCTATCAGCACTATGTCATCATTGTATCTTACATTGTTGAGATTTTAACTGCCAATGACAAATCCTGGCAGGACTTCTAGTTCTCTCAGAATTCATCCAAGTCTGAGTTAATTGAAGTTAGGTTACGTCTTTAAATCGAAATTACGTCCGTACCAAATTCTCTCTCTCTCTCTCTCTCTCTCTCTCTCTCTCTCTCACTCTCTCTCTGTCTCTCTCTCTCTCTCTCCCTCTATCTCTCTCTCTCTGGTCACTTTTCCTTAGGACATCCCTCTTTGGAATGATGACCTCGATTGCTGTCTTAATTTGTCAAAGGTCTACTAATATGACTTTTCCTGTGGCTAACGAGGCATATTTTTACCATAACACATATTTTTACCATAACACATTTTTGAAAGAAAAAAATTATTCTCAACAAAACATTTTTGAATACAAAATCAGAAGACATCTTCAGTTTTCTAAAATATTTTTTTCCATTAAAATCTGAATAAATCAACTTTCTCACAATAACTGAACATTTAAACTCTAACTTTTTAGCATTAAATAACCCACAGAGATTGATATGCCGTTAAACAAAAATTAAACTCAAATTCAAACTTACAAACCAATAAAAACAAATTTTGTAAAGTACTAGAAGCCTCCAGGAAATTCTAAAAGTTTTAGAGAAGGTTCAGAAAGTCATAATACTACAATAAGTAGATAGGATTTTAGAAATTTCGAGTTGGACTGTTACTTTAATAATAAACTGAATTTAACCAGTCTTCAATATTTTTTGACAAAAATACATCGAATTATAACACAGGAAAACAATAATTTTACAAAAAGTCGAAATGTCATAACCCTGATGACTATAGTGTCTGCTGTTTGAGGGATATCCATTAGTAACCAAGAAATGATCTTAAACAGCGCTGGAAAAGCTCTCCCGTTTGTATAAATGTCTGGGGTACACAGTCCCTATTGACAGGAGTATAAAGACACTGAAAATTACCATCTCTGTGTACTCCGAAAATCCTCCCTGGGATCAGACTCGGTCGTTTATAGCTGCAAAAGCATCAATAGTCTTTTTCAGGGGTGCAGATACTATTTTGTCCGGAGTTAAGTGTCTATTTGAGTTTTCCCAATTTATGAAATATTCTGCTAATCAACATTAAGTTTGTGGCCATAGAAAAATATGTAAGGTGGACCCGGAACAGGTTGTAACTTGTTCGGTCTGATAGTAAGAACGAAAGCTTAGCAGCGACGGGAAATGTGATGCATCAGATTACAATTCTTGTTCGGTTTAAGTGGTCACGTGAAGGACATCTGCATACAGGTCTCAGTCAAGACTGTAGAATAACTTAGGTTTAAATAGATAGATAGATAGATAGATAGATAGATAGATAGATAGATAGATAGATAGATAGATATGAACAGACAGAGATAGCTAGATATGAACAAACTGAGATAGATAGATAGATAGATAGATAGATAGATAGATAGATAGATAGAACAGACAGAGATAGCTAGATATGAACAAACTGAGATAGATAGATAGATAGATAGATAGATAGATAGATAGATAGATGATAGATATGATAGATAGATAGATAGATAGATAGATAGATAGATAGATAGATAGATAGATAGATAGATATGAACAGAGATAGCTAGATATGAACAGACTGAGATAGATAGATAGATAGATAGATAGATATTTAAAAGCATGCGCAGTGCTAAGCGGATATTATTCTGTGCCGTGCTTTGTTTTATGTATGAAATGACTTCTTTGAATTTTTTTTCTATTTCTTTTGCTTTTCTTGTCAGCAAATAAAGAAAGAAAAGGAAAAAATTAAAATGCCGAATAAATGCAAAACAAAGAAATAAAATCAAGGAATAATTATAGAAAACAGGAAAATATCGAAATAAAAAAAAAGGATGGAAAAGTAGAGAATGTCTAATTATAAAAGAATCCAATAAAGAATGCTTGACCGACTCGGCGTATACGTTGTTGTTTTTTTTTTGTTTTTTTTTCTTGAACGAAACAAACCACAATAGTTCGATATTGAGAGAGGCACTGGTTGCGATTGGATTACGAGCCCATGGAAATAGACGCATTGGCGCCAACTGAAAATAAGCTTGTTTTACTTACTGTCACATCAATGCCAGTCCGTTAAAATTCCACTCCACGTGACCCCAATGTCTGCTAACCCCCCCCCCCCCCCGCAGAAGACACTCTTTCAAAGACTACAAATTCGATAATAGCAAATTTGGTAAGAAGAGATAGGAATGTCGTCTGTAAGATATTTGCTTATTAATAGGTCAAGGCAGAGTCATAATACTTTATTCAATCAGAAGTACGATGCACCTACAAGCATGTTGACTGCATTTCTCACGCAACGTTGTCAGACTCGGTCGCTTTCAGAAGACTACAGTAACTAAATTTCGAATGTTGTTACTTTGGGGCCTATTTTAAAAATAAACTTGACCAACCCAATCTGCTTAGGGGAAGAAAGGGAATTCTTAATTTATTAACACTGTGCTTTCAAATGCAATCAAATTTGTAACCCAGTGTGAGAAATTTGCCTCCAGATTGTAATCACAATGTTTTCACTTTTAAACAACCTTTACTTTTCTTTCCAAACGCTCAGGTCGTTTTTACATTTTACAACGTTTAAGTAGGTAGTTTGGATTAAAAATAAGTTTCTGACAATATTGAAACTTACGTCTTGCTTTCTTGGAGTTTACCTGATCAGGACAACTTGTTATTTATGGCGCTAAAAAAGTTTCACGTAGAAAGCTAAAACAGATATTTGAACATTAAAATAAAAACAATCAGCAAAAAAATATTTCCAAAGGATGATACTTTGTATCAGTCAGTCAGTTAAGTGCCATGCGCGATACACGCGAAAGAGACATGACTGATTGGACAGAAGATTATCCCGCAGTAGGTTGCCATTGCTTTCTGCGGTAGACTGGTTGCCGACCAAGGCTATAGAACCAATCTGTTCTATTATTTAACCCATAACTGGAAGGAAGAGACGGATTAATACCTTTCCCAAGGGTATTTGCGCGTAAGTGAATGCCATGAATTCAACTGGAATTCGAACTCGGTTCCCCGTTCCGAGCCGATATCCACTGCACCACACCGAACATCCGCTATGCTTTGTATACAAAAGGCAAATACTTGTTAGAGTCTTTTTCTTCATGTGCCATTTGGTGCTGTCTCTTCTCGCTCTAAATATTATTCCTCTTGGCATCTCTCCCAAACCCCGCTACGCCATCCATTTACTCAAGCCTAACAAATATGTCACGCGTTACTTTTCCTTGTCTTTTTTTCCCTTTATCCGTCCTGTGAGTATTAGATTCTCCAGACCCTCCTTCCTCATTACGTGACCCCAAAATCTCAGCTCTCTCTTCCTAATGTTAAGTATGAGTTTTCTTTTCGCTTACATCCTTTCCAAAACCTCATTGTTACTCATACGTTCGATGACATATTCGAACGAGTATCTTTATCTTTGTTTTAGTCATTTTTTGGGGGGGGGGGGTTATTCTCTGGCATTTTTCTAACCATCTCTGATTCATTATTATATTTCAAGGATTATTTGGACGAATATCTATATTGCATTTTACCATAAGGAGTGGATAAAATGATTCGTACAAATTGTCACAAATCTAATTAGAGCAAATACAAATCTCTGTCCTAATGACTTCTTTTCTTGCTGAACATGGAGAGTGGCGCAACACTCTCCATGTTCAGCTTTATTCTTACAGTCGTCACGAAAGAAAAACGAATTCCATAAAAAAAAGTCGTAATAATTAATTCTCAACACGCACACATATAATTATACTTATTATTGTGCACTATCCAATTTATTTTCACTGTTTTCTCGCCATTGAATAACATTTCTATATAACTGCGCAAAAACTGTGTCGAAGATAACATGATCCATTCGACATAGGAACCCTTTTATTTGTTTGCGTTTACCAACCAACAACTGAAATAAAAGACTGTCCTCCACAAAACAGAAAGCATTACTAAATTAAATCAATATTTTTTTAATCTATAAGATTAATCACGAGAAAATGATTATTCTTTGTGTTTATTGCTTTAGTTAAATAACTAGCAGTGAGAAGACAAGAAAATACATAATGCGACTTCTCTTTTCTTTGTCAAGGGTCTCTCTCAGTTTTTGGATTTGGCAATACAATCCTCTCGCTAAGTTATGACTATTTCCATGGAAAGTGTTCAGAGAATGAACCTCATCCCTTAGTGCCACCAGTTCTAAACTTTAAGCCTAAGACCGGCTAAAACCAGCCATGCCGCACCCATTTCAGTGAACCTCACTCTCTCCTTTCGTATTTTATTGGCAAGATGTAAATTTCACTTTGGAATCTTCGTCCTAAGGATCTATGATTTGTGGAAACAACTCCAAAGAAACTGCTTTCTCAATCACTACAATCGTAACCTATTCAAGTCTAGGGTTAACCGATATATATAACACACATATAACCATAACCTAAGCTACTTATTCTATAACCCCCTACCATGGGCCTTGGACAAGATGCACACATTATTGTAAAAGAGTATATATTGTATCGGATAAGAAATTAAGAATTAAAAACATTTTAGAAAAAAAACAAAGTAAAATTGCACACCAGCAAAAGTGAATTCAAATGACTATCCACAAAGTCAATTCAAATGACTATCCACAAATTCAATTCAAATGACTATCCACAAAGTCAATTCAAATGACTATCCACAAAGTCAATTCAAATGACTATCCACAAAGTCAATTCAAATGACTATTCACAAAGTCAATTCAAATGACTATCCACAAAGTCAATTCAAATGACTATCCACAAAGTCAATTCAAATGACTATCCACAAAGTCAATTCAAATTACTATCCACAAAGTCAGTGCGAAAAGCAATTCCTGAATCTTGGCTGGATTAGAAACGGAAAATTCATAATGATGTTATTTCAGATTTAAAAGCGAAAATGTTCGCTGGAGCCGGTCACATAACCAGATTTAATGACTTAAGAACATTCTGTGACCGTTCAACAAAGTTAGATGAGAGCCGCGAGACAAAACAACTAAAATGTAACTTCAACTTCAAATCGACCCAGAGATAAGATCAGGTCACACTTTGTTCTCTTTCTTCTTTCTAGTGTGCTGATACTTTTTACATCTTCTTTTCCATCCAAAGAAAGTCCTACTGAATACATACATATATACGTACGTACACATATGCCCTTTCAACAATTACCACTATTAACATTTTCTACAAATCTTGATACCCATAACTTTATCATTGAACACAAACCCTACCCTTAACTTCTTAATAATGTTTCTAATTGTACATTAACTCCTACAACTTGTGTTATTCTTTCCTTTTAATACATTTCTATTTTAAAATGAAAAATGTATATTCTTATTCTTAGGCTATTCCACACATTCCAACCTGCTGACAACCAACCTTCTGATAAAAACCTTCTGATAATTCTAATAACACTGCATAAAACTTGTAAGCTCTATGGAGTTTGGTTAAATATGACAAAATGCCGAATCAAATAAAATTAATCATCTCCCTACGGCTTCAATATGAAGTGTGGAAAAAAAAAGATGAACATTTCTGTCGAGCCATTCATCAGCATTTACCTTGTATTTTAATTTGATAGATCGAGATGATTATTCTTTGTAAGAGAAAAATCCATTGGAGACAACCTTGCTAAAATGACACTTCACAGTCATTAGTATCGTTGAAGTTATCACTAATATTTCTGTTGAGATTTACAAAATCTACGTTTCGTTCAATTTCACAAACCAATCGATAAAATTCGAATAAACTGATTTGTTTGAAAAAATTGACAAAAATATTACTTTGCGGATTAATCATTTCTTTAACTTAATTTTATAAGATTCATGGTATGCAATATTTTTAAAAGAATTTTTTTTAACAACAAAAAATAATTTCGTACAGTTTCTTACTCTTGAGCAACATGCAACAGGCCATGCGTACATATTTCTTTTTAGAAATAAATTTCAGCATATTAAAGCGTTTTGCCTTCTAATTTGTATATGGTTTGCAAACTCACATGGTCAACTGGAATGAAAACTGTATTCTTGTTTACATGAAAACTTAAAGAAAAGATATGAAAAAACTAACATTGCAATTTTATTAAAAAAGTAACTGTTATTTTAATCACTAATTTTTTAAAACAGTGGAAGCGTTTTGTACGCTGAATAAAAAAATAATTTTTCCAAAAAATAATGAAAATGTATTGTAGTCAGTTATACACTTAAATGTTTGCACTTTTTTCCAAAATTTGGTTTCGATCGATTAATTTATTGTTACTTTATAGGGTGTGCTGAAGGACAGAGTAAAGAAATCACATAATTATTTTTTTTTAATCATTTCACCCTGAGCAAAGCAGAAATGCCACTGATGAGCTGGGGGCTACATAACTGTAAAAAGATTAATTAGAAGAGAGAGACGAGGAGTACAAACCAATTAGAAAGGAGTAATAGAAAGATGAGAATGCAGGTGTGATGACAGTTTCAAGGGTGGAGAGAAAGGGAAGGATATACGGGGGTGAGAACAGAGCTAGAGTCAAGTGGTTAATAAATGAGTATTGACATTGCATTTAAATTCCTGGAGGTTGTAGCCGTCA